>CAIGRT010070865.1:0-16336 GCA_903798405.1 Fraxinus platypoda | reverse complement strand
AATTGGAGATTAGAATAAAGAAAATAGAGTAAAGAAATTGAAAACTAGAATACTGAATATTAGAATAAAGAAATTGGAAATTGATTGAAGTAAATTAATATGAAGTGATAAAAAAAATTCGCATATTTATAGCAAAAAAATATATTTATTTCAACTACATTTGAATTTCAAATTCAAAATTTGAAAAAAATAATAAATTTATGGCATCTACCTTGTCAAAGGCAACTGCCGCGGCAGCTAGCTGTCAGGCAGTTATATTATTTTTTTAAATTTTTTTTATAAAGCTCGGCTCTGCTTGTCAAGGGCAAAATGGCCCGTGGCTACGAGCCGGCCCGACTCGGGCCGAGGCACAAGCCGACGAGTCACCCTAACATCCCTAGTTTAACATCTGGTTTAAATCTATCATTTTTTAGAATAATATTCTAACATGCATTTTATATTTAATACTTAATTTTATTACTCCAAAAAAATATTTATTATGTTTTCCTATATTTTGTTTTCACTAGATTTCTTCTAAATTATTATATTGTTTTCCTCCATTGAAAATTAAAATATTTTGAATACATTTAATTATAGAGTGTGTATTTGACCCTCAAAATTTGAAGAGTTAAATACACTCTCTAAATTAAAATGTCAATTTAAAGAGTCTTTTAAGAGTATATTTAATTGTCAATATTTGTCATGTAAAATATATTTTTCCACCCAATTTCCTACTTTTGTGCTATTTGATTGACAATTTTTTCCACAGAAAATATTTTCCTACTTTTGGAAACGTGACCATATTTTCCTTGAAAATAAAGAAAATGTTTTCTTTAGTAAGAGGTGGCTTTTATTTTCCATGTGATCCACTATCTCTCTCTCTCTTTCATCTACCTACCAATAAAAAATGAACAAGTATAATATTTTCTAAATTGAAAACTAAATTAATCAATTACATTTAATTTATAATTTTCATACAAATAAGTTCTAGACAATTGAATTGCCTAAAATTTATTTATTTTTTCATGCAAATTTTTTCATTACCAATAAGTTTTTGTTTTTTCTCAAAATAAGGAAAATATTTTCTTTTCCAGGAAATGTTTGATTGACTTTATTTTCCATGGAAAATGTCATTTTTCCACTCAAATTTTTACTTTTGATTGACATTTTTTCTATAAAAAATATTTTCCAACTTTTAGTCATATTTTCCTCAAAAACAAGGAAAATATTTTTTTTAGGGATGGATGATTTTTATTTTCCATGTAATCCACTCTCTCCTTCTCTCTCTCATCTATCATTTCTCTCATCTACCTACCAATAAAAAATTGCAAGCATAATATTTTTTAGGTTAAAATATAAATCAAACACACTTAATTAATAATATCCATAAATATAAGTTCTAGTAAAATTTATTTTATTCGATTTCTTTGCAAATTTCATGCTCGCAATTCTTTTACTTATAAAAATTGGATCAGACTAGTTCTAAAA
Organism: Fraxinus platypoda; assembly: GCA_903798405.1. Taxonomy (NCBI): domain Eukaryota; kingdom Viridiplantae; phylum Streptophyta; class Magnoliopsida; order Lamiales; family Oleaceae; genus Fraxinus; species Fraxinus platypoda. The sequence goes on along the minus strand of CAIGRT010070865.1, from coordinate 14,869 downwards.
GCTGTCAAACTAACTTTGGAACCTTTCTAGGTTGCTGTACTTGGAAGAAATTTTTTCCTATCGATAAATAAGTAATTAATAAAATAAAAATTTAACACTTAACAACGAAATATTGTATAAGTAATAAATAATTTATCTTTTATAAAAATAAAAAACAGCCTAAAGTTACTAACAGAATACTCCTTAAGTAATTACTAAAAAAATAAAAATAAATAAAGTAGAAATAATCTTCACTGATTTTTCTTTCCAACTATCATAAATTGAATTTTTTATTTATGAAATAAAATGTCCACAAAAAATGTTGACAATTAGCACAGAAAATTATTGTCTATGATTTTGCATTTAGTATTATTCTTCAAAAGGAACCCTCTCTTATGTTATCTAATTTAAGTACTAAACATATTAAAAAGTTAAAAGACAAATAGGCAATCTTAAAAAATATTAGACACACATTTTCTTTTGTTCCACCACTTTTAATTGCAACTTTTGCACATTGTCCACTTCTTTCCTTCTATTTTTATCCTTAATCTTCTAATAATTAATACATTTTATCTCTAATGACAACTTTTCTTCCAAAAAGTCTGTTAGGAGGGGAAAAAAAAGACTTGCCCACTGTTTGGCAAATCTAGAGATAATTTATAAAGAGAAAAATAAAATAGTAGCGAATCTCATAAAATATGTAGATAAATAAGTAGTAGTCAGATTTTAAAATGCGTAATGTGTGACAATGTGTTTCGATGGCGTATCATTTGCGTGTTCATACGAAACATATACATAATTATGCGTTTTTCAATTTTTAATATTATTAATAAATAAATAAATAAAGTATTCTTTGAATTTTGTACGTATTCATCAAATTTTCAAAAAAAAAAAATTCAAAATTATATATAACAATTACTTGAACTTTGTACATATTTTTAAATTTTCAACAAAAATATATTATTCAAAATCATAAATACTACAATTACATGGTAATCAATTTTTACAATTAGATTAGACACAAAAAGGGGCTTAAAAAAAATCCTAAATCTTGCCTAACCTTTATCGAATTCCAATTTAATCTCATATTCTTCATCTAAGTCATCTTTCGTGTCATCCGATGCAAAATCATTTTCATCAAATTTTCTTATTTCAACTAAAAAAATTCTATATCCTCTTATAGAGGATGATAAGTGCATATTGTGCACTTATTCGAGTTAAATTTTTATTTCTAAGTTTTTACGTTGCCAAAATGTTAAATGTTACTTAACTTGGGTTAAATTTCACTTGTTTCAGTTTTTGACCCATTCATATGCAATTGAAAAAGAAAGAGAGATGAATTGATGATTGAATGAAAGGTTTGGGGACTAATGTGCACATAAGAAGAAGTTGAATAATCGAAATAGGCATAATTTGAAGTGAATGACCAAAATGAAAGAAAGAATGAAAAATGATTAAAGGGTGAAATTTAGAAGTTTTTATAATTGGGCACCCACCCAATTATAATGGCCGGGCAACCGCCCGGCTTGAAAGTGCAAAAATAGGGGCTCAAGTGGTTGCCTAGGCAAGTGCTCAGTTTTCTACTGGGCGACTGTCCAGGTCATTCAAACAAGGAAACTTCCTTTTGGGCCATTATTTGCACGATCTTTAGAGACTTTTGGGACTTCTTAAAAACTAATATAAATACAACTGATCAACTCTAAGTTAGGACCAATATACCATCACATTCATCTCATATTCATCATAACAATTCATCTTTTTAGAGCAAAAAATTAGTCATTGGAGAGTTCATCCAGGTTGAAGATCAAGTGCGAAGACGGAATTATACTATTTGATTTTCTTCTTCTCAGAGTTATGAATTTCATCTTTTATACTATTTTTTATCCCTTTATCATGTTAGTCTAGATTATGTTTTGCATCTAGGTTTTCGATGAAACTCGTAGCATGACTCTTTAATTCGTGATTTTTTTTTTTTTGACATTCAAAGCACATTTTTAATTTTGATTGATTGGCACGCGTTTATGCTTCTTTACAATTATATGTACAATAGTCGTATGAGTTTCGTGACTTGTTTTATCTTCGAAAGATAGAAAATAAGTTAGATATAGTGTCAATTATTGTACAGTTCAATAGGGGATATAAATATACCGTTACACTCTACGTGATTGTTAAGTATTCATAAATTTTTGATGCATTCTTATATATTCGCATCCGTCATAGAAATATTGTTGGGTCACATGTAAGCATATTTTTAATTCTATCAGAAATAGATTGTTAAACAATTTAGAAATATTGATCTTTATAATTGAATCATGTTGTCAAATTTAAAGGTTTGAGGTTAAAGGAAATTGATATAAGAGGATTCAAAATTCTAGTATGTGTTTCATCATTATATTTTCATCAAACTTGCATTCATTACAACTTTTCATTGATTTTATTTAAATTAGGTCTTGTATTCATATGTAGATTATTTGATTTAGTTTTAGAAAAGATCACAATTTTCATTATTTCAATTCAGTCTATGTTAATTCGAATTTGAACTAGCACAATCTCCGTGGGTACAATATTTGGATTTCAAAATTTATTTTACTACTTATTAACGAACCTTGCACTTGCGGCATTTTAAATTGAAAAGCTTTCGCAATGAAGGGCAAGGTATCGTTGTCAATCTTCTCATCATCACAACCATCAACCATCTAAGATTGTGCATTACTAACAACATTTATTAGTAAAACTAGAGGAAGACCGGAGGAGGCTCGAGCTCGACGGAGATAGTTTGCAATTCTACGAAAAATCTGTTTTTATTTTTTTAAAAATTTTTTCTAAACATCAAAATCATAGGATTATGGAAATCTATATCATTAGTGGAGTGTTGTTGGATTTTATACATAATAATAAAAAATTGAAAGAAAGAAATCAACATAAGAATACAACATAGTTAGATAATGTACCTACGTCCACAAGGAGCGAATGAGAGATATTTTATTCAGTATAAATAATAAGGTTATATCATCAGTTTATATACTAACTCTAACCCTAGCCCAAGCAAGACATTTGGGCATGTACAAGAAAATACCACTGTACTGTACCACGGGGGCGTTGCCTTTGCACCTTTAACCTATTCGGTGTCTCTGACAAACACACAGTAAATTAAACCTCGGCGTCAGCCTCTTTTTTCAGTAAACTTATATTCCATTCTATATAAACCACGTACACAACAATGTCCATGTGGAAATCACGTAGAAGAAACTTGGCAAGTTAATTACATAAATGGTACATGAACTTAATCAAAATCATACATTAACTTTATTGTATGTATCAAAATCATACATGAATGCAACTACTATCAACATCATACATGGATTCACAAATTTGTATTTTATTAGTACATGAATTAACTTTCATTTGTCAAATTTAATTGAAGAATCCACGTGAAAAAAGTACCTACATGGAATTGGCATTACCAAACCACAATATTTAAATTATATATATATCCTGTTTGGTTTAGTTGAAAAAAAGCTTTTTATATAAATTTTGATAAAATTGATGAAATATATAGTTTAAAAGTTGATAAAAGTTACAGATCTCATAAAATGTATGATTGAAAACGAATTTAAGGAAAAATAAGTTTTAGAACATGTGGGTCAAATAATAACTTAATTAAAGAAAAATCAAAATTCTTTTGACCTAACCTAATATGATTATTTGACCTGGTTGAATTTGAACACCTCAAGTTGTGTCATTATATTGTAATGTGATCCACGGTTGACAAAAATACCAGAACCCCTTGGTTCGGCCCAATTCTATTATAATACTCGAGGATGTATTTGAATCTAATTTTGAGGAGAATAGAAATTTAGGAATAGTGATTGATGTGAAAATGTGTGGTGGAAAAATAATGAAAAGTTTTTGATTTGTGTGTAATATTATTTTATTTGGAGAATNTGCACTGCTTCATCATCTTACATAGTGAGTGTTTGACACCCATTTTAAAGGGTTGAAATTTTTTGGAATAGTGATTGATGGAAGAATGTGTGGTGGAAAAGTAATGAAAAGTTTTAGATTTGTGTGTAATATTATTTTATTTGGAGAATGTGTAGTTGAAATGAAGAATGAGAATGAGAATGAGATTGAGAATAAGAAATTAATGGGTGTCAAACGGGGGCTCATAATAATCCACATTTTGATTTTTTAGAAAATAAAGATAGGTCAAATGCACCAAGCACTTGAAAAGAATTATTCATTTTAAAGGAAATTGCATCCATTATTCATTATAGGAAAAGAAATAACGTATCACAATGGTAAGACTTATTTAAGAATTAAAATGGTTTTTTAATTATGGAATTTTATTTGGTTTGGTCTATCTATAAGATTCTCATTGATATAGATGGAAGCGAATTGTGCCCATTTCTATGTGTGGTAGTTAAAAATTATTAAAATATGCATATTTTTAGGTTTTTAAATTCGAATTATATTTAACTAAAAAATATTAAAAATTGAAAAATTAATTATATGGGAAAACATGACACGAAATGGGGATTTTTCCGTAGCCTCTATTCCGGTTCCGACCCATTACCATCGCTATTTTAAAGTATGGAAGGGAAAGGAAACTCATAAAAGATGAATAGATGAGTGTGTTTTTATAGTAAGAGAATACAAGCTTCCTTGAAGAAGAGAAATGAATTCCAATTTTCTAGTTGGAAGGTAAGAGTAGATATGGTTTTTTTTTGTTTTGGTTCCACGAGAATCGAATCAAATCATGAACCAATGATTTTTTTTTTTTTAACATGTGGAACCAAATTGGAATCGAACTATTTGGTTCTGGTTTGGTTCTGTTCTAGTTTCATTTCTTTAATTTTCAGACCTGCACCAAATCCATAAGTTAATAACATACACCTAAATAAAAAAAAATAAACATCAAACATTCAAAAAGTTCAAATTATCAATCATCAAGATCACAAAAATCCAAAGTAACAAATAAAATACAGTGATAATTCAAATACCAAATCAATTTTCATTCCAATAAAAAAAATTGTCTGCTAAATAATAACAATGATTCACTAAATTAATTGTAGTGATTTTGATGGCACACTCTCATAATAAAGGATGTATTATACAAAACTTTTACACTCCACTTTTACAGGCAATTAATCGTTAATACTCCATGAATGTTTATTGAATTTTCTTCTATTTGTGAAGAACATAAATAATTCATCAAACTATCAAGGTGAAAAAAATAGTTTAAAGACTTTTTAAGTAACTCACCAATTTCATTTTCCAATCTTGAAAGAGTCTCCTCCACTGAAGTGACGAAATGTGGTGTCGATGTGCCGTATTGTTGTGTAAATTGAGAAGGAGTGAAAGATAAACGATTCAAATGAATACAAAATTTGGGTATATACAATTAACGGACTGTCTCCAATTATCCGAATCGATTAATAGACTGTCTCCAATTAATTGGTTGTCTCCAATGAATACAAAATTAGGGCATACACTAATTAATATTATATAAAAATAAAAAATAAAAATTAAGTTTGATTCTGGTTCTCGGTTCTAGAACTAACCGCTCAATTCGATTTGGTTCTGATTTGGTTTGATTTAATTTGAACATTTTGTTCACCTCTATTGGAAGGTTTTCTAAATAACAGTCTATGTGCCAGTGAACCTTACTAATTTATTGTTTAATGAATTTAGACTAGTATCAAGCACGACAATTAGTGATTAGAGGCAGCGGGAGGTGAGGGCCTTTTACAAGCTTCTTGTTTTCTTACTTTTTATTTTTAATATTTTATTTTTGAATTTTTTTTGTAGTTTAATTACACCCTCACTAGATCAGAGTCGATAATATCACATAGTAGCATTTCTTATAGATTGCATATTAAATTTTCTTGTCAATTATGAGAATTAATTGTGCGCTTTCTTCCAAATTTCATTAAGTTGCTAAGATTTTTATTACAATGTATATATAAAAGACTTTTTAAATTAATATTTTTATTTAGAGAGTGAATTTGACTTTCCAAATTTGGAGAGCCAAACATACTCTCTATAATTAAATACATTTAAAATATTTCAATTTTTAAAGGAGGAAAATAATATAATACTTTGAAAAAAAAAAGATAGAGAAAAATAATAAATATTTTTTGGGAGTAGTAAAATTAAGTTTTAAAGATTGTTTGCGTTTTTTTTTTTATATATAATATAAATATACAAAAAGGAACATCGAAGGAGCGATATTAGTTTAAAAATATAAAATCTAAACGTGATTGTATTAAAATTAGATAGATACCATTTAATTTTCATTCTTAGCTTATAAATTTTTTTTAAAAGAATTCTATAATCGACTTTAAATTAATAAAGATTAAAATGAAATTAGAATTTACATAGGGGGAACTGTAAAACTTATATAAAATAAATTCCCTAAAATAAATGAGGGAATTAATTGGATGGTGTTGACATTCCTTTGATCGGCCATTCCTTTCATCCAATAGTAAGAAGGCACATTTCATTTATATGTAACATTTCCCTTGGCCCATGTCAATATAAATTTCACTAGAAAAATGAACAATTATGCCTCTTGTACACTATCGGATGACAACAGTTTTCACGGTCCACTTATACGTAGAAATTCTGGTCATTGATTAAAAAATGTATTATTAAAATCAACATATAAAAATCTGCTGCCTCTGATGTCAAAGAAGCGGTCAAACTTGATGTATATGTAACATGATTAAAAAATGAAAATCACACTCTTTAAAAAAATCACATTTATATCGAGGCAAGATCACAATATCTCTATTTTCTCGGCTTTTTCTCCATTTATTTATTTATTTATTATAAAAATAAAAAATAAAATATGAGTAATATTGTACGGCAATAATATTAGTACCCCTCTTACGAGTTTTATGGAGGATGAACTTGTTATATATTACTGAAGTAAGTAGTGATATATTTGGTACTATTAAAATTACAATCATGCTATATGTACATTATCTTTTATATTGTGCCACGTGACAACGTATCATTGAACAGTTTAAAAAACTAAATAATTGTCTGTCCTGTTGATGATGTTTAAATAGTCAATATTGATTATTGAAAAAGGTAAAAAAAGTTACCTTTTTTAACGAACAAAACCGCGTTTGCAACAGCTTGCTTTTATATTCATAATTTCATATTCACTTTGACATAAAAATAAAAAAGCTCTCTTTCCCCTTCTCTCTCTATATATAATTGAAGGGGAAAGAAACTTATAAAAGGCAGAGTATGGTTTTATAGTAAGAAAGACAAGATTCCGTAAAAAATGGAACAATAAAAATGGATTTATTTATTTTTCATATTAATTGAGAAATGGGTTTCCAAATTTCTAGTTGGAAACTCTTTTAGATTCCATATTAATTTTTTCTTGAATTGAATTCTGGAAGCTTGTGAGGGGAAAAAAAATCAACTTATTTTCTTGTCTTTTCTTGACATTTTAGTTCTATATAAGCCTTTAGTTTTTCTTTCTACAGACTCCTCTTTCCTCCAAGATTTTCTTCTTTACTCCGTGAAAATAAAACAATTTTCCAAGAAATGGAAGAAATGGCTTCTCTTTGGAGTTATCAAGAGGTGGATCATTTAATTGCTTATTTCGGTGGCTTTTCTCAGTCATTTTACTCATAATTCTTGTTTTGGATAGGCATTAATATTCCCTTGCACTTCATTGTAAAGATATTTGGAAGTTTGTGTAAATTACACTCAAACGGGGTTTTCAATAGATTACATCACATTTAATTGCTTATTTTCGCAGTTTTTTCAAAGAGAATTCACTGGTAATTCCTTTTTTGTTAGGAATTTTTGTAGCCTTGCCTTCATTTGTAAATATTTTTGGAGTTTTGCTTGAATTCCACTCATTTTCTTCTGGTTTTCATTAGATCCACATTTGTTGTGGTATCCATTAACGATTTGTAAAGCCATGAACAAATTTGATTGTTTATTTAATACTATATGGTACATGTTCTTCGATTTCTCGAAGGTTTCTGTTTCTTGATCTCTATCAAGAATTTCTCTTGCTTATTTTGACCGAATCTTGAATTTGCAGAATGTTGATGAATTGAATCAGAAGCTTCTGTATACCACTCTTGAGCTCGAGAAATTAAAAGCGGAAACAAGTGAGGAAATGGTCAAGAATAAGGAATATGTGAAGCAATTAATTCAACTTCTAAAGATTGCTATCCAAGAAAGAGATGAAGCCAGAATTCATCTGCAGAATTACCTCAACAGGTCTCTGCCTTTAACATCTCCGACTGAAAATTTAGCCGTGCTTCCTCACTTTCAGGCCGATAGCTCGCTTTTAAAACCTGGAAAAGCGAATTCGAGTGTCACTGAGTCCAACAGTCTGTCAGAGACGTACAATTCGTCTCCTATTGATTCCCTTTTCGATGCTGTCACGTCGCCAGAACTCTCCAACATCAACTTGGTTGTGAATCAGCCTTTGTTTCATGACTGCAATGTGGCTAATGTCACTGTTTCGACCAATCAGGTCAAGCCATGTGCTCCTAGAATTGATCGGGCCTCGGTGATTATAGACAACCTTGTCATGGGACGAGCCCTGCCTCAGAAAGGGAAACTCCTGCAGGCTGTCTTTGAATCAGGGCCGCTTCTTCAGACACTGCTTGTGGCTGGATCACTTCCTAGGTGGCGTAATCCTCCTCGGCTTCAACCTTTTCAAATTCCACCCGTCTCGATCAAAGGCCCTGAAACTGAGGTTTTTGCTCAGAAACCGGACTCAAATTTAAACCAACTTGCTTCTTCCAGGGGAATGAATTCACAACCTTATGCTATGATGTCCTGTGGATCTTCCCAAATTCTTTCACCACCTATGTTAAATTTTGCTAATATACCCTCTGGATCATGTCTGGGCAGTGCAGGTACAGCTACTAACAATTCTGTCCCTCTGGTCAAGAGACAAAAGCTGTACTGAAAATTCATTGGAGTCTATCCTTCCAATTTTTTGTATAAATAGGGAGCAGGGATGGTGGTGTAAATGGCAGCATTGTTTTCGAGTTTTTAGTGAAATTGTTTCTTGATTGTCATTCGAATTCCTTCAAATATCAATTCTATGGTTTAATCAATGAAATTAGTCTTATTACATAATTCCCTTGTGTCTTCTTTTCGTCCACAGTTTCAATAATGCAATTACAGAATGTTCTTCGTCCATGTATTCCTTGCTTGAATCTGAGTCCGGAAGATTCACTTTGAGAATGATAAGAATTGTCGGTCTCAAGTACTAGAAAATTCTCATCCAGTTGAATATTCGGTTGTGCTATATGTATATAACAACCTACATAATGATTTACCAACAGATGATGTGGTGAGATTTAATTGGATTAAAATCTCATCAATCAAATAACTTCTTACTTATATTTTAACACCTCATCATTATGTAAATAGTTATGTATAAGAAGCATTTTTTTGAATATTATACGTTATAATCCCTACTTAAGAACAATAAAAAATAAACTGAAATCAGAAATACAGAAAGCACACAGATGAGGTCGATTCATAGTCATTTGTGACATGATTAGACTCCACTCAGTCCAACTCATTATCGAATTGTCATCATATTGTTGCATTTTTACTTGAACCAGGCAGATTCACAGTCTCAGCAACAGAGGACAAAAAATTTTGATAGACAGAATTCAAAGATGGTGTAAATTTTACAATTCTATATATTGATATCTTGCAACTGTTATATTCAGTTTAAAGAATGTGCACAAGGAAAAATGTAATCACGAACAGAATCAAACAGTTTTTCTTAAAGAATGGGGTATAAGATAACATCAAATAGACAGACACACAGTTTAGACGAAACTAGTCCGGTTACCATCACATTGAAGTGACATATTCGACTCAAATTCTGAATTATGCTAGATATTTACGAAGGAGCTCCTCGTTATACAAAGATCGTATGATCAGGTGCCTTTGTTCTGGTTTAGCTGTATTTCACTCTGCGGGATCTTGTTTATCGATACTTGGTTTGATGAGTTCGGGTAATGATCCTTGTAGGTCAGATCCATATATATGGCCCATCTTTATTCGTTTTGCTTCAAGACACCTCTTGTTTTTCTCTGTGATGGGGCTCAGCACTGGAACCCGTCCAACAACTACCAAACCATAGCCCTTTAGACCAGTGAACTTGGCCGGGGTTGTTAGTCATCAGGTGCATAGTGTGAATTCCTATGTCCCTTAATATCTGTTCGAACAATCAAAGATTCTAGCGTTTAATTTTATCATTAAAATCCCTTCTTTAATTTTCTTGCGCGGAGAAAGATGCAAAGTCTAACTATGAAAGGCAATTTGCTGACAGATTCAGCCATCATTGATTGAAGTAAGGACGGCATTTTCTTTAAGTTATAGAACTTCATAGATAATTTAGAGAAAATGGGATACTGGATTCATGCTACCGTTATCATTCTTCTGGATACTGATTGCCAAAAATTGGAACAGAAAATAAATAGATTTGATAAAAAAAATAAAAAAAAACCATTTATCAACCGAAATTTATTGATTTCTCAACTTTCATCAATGACATTCGTGAAGAATCAGGATCCAACCTTAATTTTAGCAAGATTATGATAAACTTCCCTGAAAATGTCAAAAATTAGCAAAGGGATGCTGAAAATATGTTGACATACCTGGGCACCAATTCCATAGTCACGAGCATCAGCTGCTCCATTACTGTACAGCACCAAGGATATAAAGGAACATTTCACCTTAACAATGGCGATATGTTCCATAGCCCATTCCATCAAGTTTTGAACGATAACCGTAAGCCTGAAACGAACCCCGTTCAGTTGGCAAGCGTGAAATTGCAGTTCTTTCAAGCAGTTTTTCCCTCTTTCTCCTATACCTGAAAGTGTAATTACTGCAAACAACTGCAGACAATGACGATTGGGATGCTGCTAAAATGAATGTTCTGCTTGTGTACCGAGCTCAACTAATTATAAAGTCAGCTTAGAGTAAACTTAAGTAGATGTATTTTGTCATATAATTTGTGGCAATATCCTATTTCAGCGACCAAAAAACAGTTTGCTTTAGAATATCATGCATTTTTAGCATATCCAGGTTTATTGTTTTTACGTTGTTTCTTTTTCTGTCTCATACGAGCTCATCTAAAGAACATAAAAAAAAATATATAAGTCACAGAAAGAAACGCTTGGAATCATTCTGTGGTAGCTTTGAGAAAGTAGCCTTCTGTTTTCAACTAAGTTTTCTTATCTATAAATGCTTCAGAGTTGCCTTGTATAAAGGGAGGGGTATAAGCAAGAAAACCTTGTAATCTTTTTGAAAAATCTACAGCAGCGGTGGTTATATCTCTCACTTCGAGCGCAAACAACTATAAATTTGTATATTCTTTGGTTGTTTTATAGTTTCTTTTTGGTTTAGTATTGCTCTCGGGTTAAGGATTAGGGTATAATCCAGAATACTATTTCATTACAGATAAAATATTTTCAGAAATTCACCTGATTGGGCTTGCTAGCCAGGGAACCATCACCTCTATCCACTATAGCCGAGAGAGTGGAGACTGGTTGCAGACCACCAGCATAAGCAGATTCACAGAAGCCTCCGTATGACCAGATCTTCGTAGAACACCTCCATTTCTATACTTAAGGGGAAAAACATGTCCTGGCTCATTGAAATCTTCGGGTCTGGAGTTCGGAGATGAAAGAGCAAGGGCTGTTTTTGCCCTATTTGAAGCCGATACACCAGTAGATGTTCCCACTTTAGCATCCTAATAATTCAATATTCGAAAATATATGAGAAATTTCGATAGCCAGGTTCATGCATAATGTCGTTAACAAATGATCCATTGTGTTGCATTTATATTCATATTCATGTCTATTTTTACCTTTTCTTTTCTTATTCAAAAGTGGCATTGCTTATGCCGTTGTCTAGAATTGCCATTGATGCAACTCAGTCATCATAACAATCGACAATATATCATTGGCCTAAATAGAACTGATACCATAAACCAGCATCTGGAGCTGCATTATATCATTAAGTGCCCAATCGAAACTATAAATATAATCAACTCAGTCCACTTGAGATTCTCTTAGGTATGATTTGTAAAATGGCCATTAAACTCAGTGGAGGAACTGCATTGCATTTACTTATTTAAATTTTATCTTCAACAAACCTCAATTTCATTTTGTCATTATAAACAGAACACGTCTACAAGTTTTACATATGGGTGGCGGCAAGAATTAAACACGTTTAGTCTAGTTAAATATCCCATATAAAAGTTTAAGCTGTTAGAAATAAAACCAGTTTAATCATTTAGATTCGGTCTACAATAATATAGAACAAGGTTGCTCGATCTTAGAAAGAATTATCATACCCCTGTGATGGTAAATGAGGGAGCCGAAGAATCGTCTTCCTTTTCAAGAGACATCAAAGGGAGCTTTAATCTCTCAAGATCTTCTTCCTTCACGCCTACAGAAACTATCCCTGAACCATACTTAATCATAAATGCAACAGCCTTAGGACTCACATAAGATGCTGCAATTACAAGATTTCCTTCAACATCTTCATTTTCATCATCTACAACAATCACAAACTTTAACAATTTTCAAAACAAATAATCAGCACAAGATTAATAAAACCAGCATAGGAAACTGACACAAAACATTCTTAAGTACAAAAAGCATGTTTGGCTAAGCTTAAATAGTACTCTTATAAAGTTTTTTTTAGAAAAGTAATTTTTCTATTGATCAAATTGGAACAGGGAAGTTAACCTTTTTTTTTTTTAATTAAAAGTAAGACGCAAATAACTTATCTGAACATGAAAATGTTAGGAAACACAAATTTACTCAACTTTTACTTATTTCTAAGCTTAGCTGAACATGCTCAAGAATTGTATAGAAACGTGTCCAACCTTGCCTTGGCGCAATGCAACAAGAGAATGTTCAATCGAATAGTATCCATCAGATGGACGGTCAGGATCACCCTCTGCATCACTAACAAAAAATCTGCTATTTCTGGTGTAATTTCTACATCCGAAGTTCCAAAACTTGCGGAGGAAGAATCATTAAACTCATCAAATAATGATCCATTCCAAGTTTCTTCAATCTTGAAAGAGCCCTCGTCAGAAAACTCTCCTGATAATCCCAGAGCCCAGCAAGTGGAAATCCATGGTTTATTTCTACATATTCCAGCAAAATTAGAACCAGTATAGATTAAGACTCTTGAATTGAATAAAAATTATAAAATCTTAGGGAAAAATGCTATGCAATCCATGGATTGAGAAGGATATGTTAGAATGGAATTTGGTAAGGTTTTTCTTGATTTCTTATTGAGCCCATAATTTGCATGTGATGTGGCGATTGTACTAGACAACACCACCTATGGTTTTTTTGTTATGTTTATCCAATGAAAACAATAATATACGGATGTTTGGAGCCACAAGCAACCCAGAGTAGTGACAACTGACGTAATGCATTAGATAGTGATTTTAGCTCCGTTTGGCTCTCATTATTCAAAAAATTTATCACTCTCTCTCATTTTTAACCTTAGAGCATGTCTGGGCCAGCTTTTCAGCAGATTTTAAGCAAAAAATGGACCCTTTTTTTTCATATAAGGGTCCCACATGTGAGACAAAGAGTCAACAATGACTGCTATATTTCATTTCCGACGGTTGAAAAAGCAATTTTTTTGGCCAAAATTGTGCTCTCACACACCCTTACAATCTTCCATAAAATAATATTACATGTAAATCGAAAAACGTTTCTTCTTTTTCTACCACACATTCTTGAAAAAAAAATACTATTTCAAAAATTATAATTTCAGATAATGGGAAGCAAACGGGGACTTAGTACAGAATTATTATGATACTTTTAGAAATGTGAAGTTTCGAATTTCAATAATAATGGTTTTGTTTGTGTGTTCATGTTAATTAAAACATAAAAAGAAAGAAATGATGATCAGTGTCCGGATTTCTAGACTTATCTCATTTCAACCCACTCACTATTTGAGAGAAGCAGGTATTCTATTAAAATTGTACGAGTGTACGGTATTGTAATCAAGTAATGAAGTGTGAGTAAAGTACTATTTTCATAAGGACGGTATATTCCTTTAGATTCCTATTAATACTAAGCCCCACCATTATTTTTAAAAAAATGAAGTTTCGAATAGTGATTTTTTAAAAATATATGATTAAAAAATAAGGAAAATATTTTATTGTATAAATGTGCAGTTGAAATGTGAATGCAAATTAAATTTTTTTGAAATAATGGTTGTCAAATATGGGCTAACTTTAATTGAAGTAGCACCATTTTTAGATATTTATGATGTTAAAAGTAAATTCTAAAACTAATTAATTATACCATAAAGTTTTTAAACTAACTAAAACGCGTCAATGAAACTTAAATTAATAAAACTCACTAGGACTTTGAAGAATTCCCCTTAATTTTTCATTTTATTACCAATTTCATAATTTGATAACATTTATTTAAACTTGACGATCAATATTTCTATTTTACTTAAAATCTCAATCGGGGCAATATTAAAATTATCTTCGTATATAACATTATTATATCTTTATAAAGGATGCGAACATATGAAAATACATTTATCAAAATAATATTCAATGAGATCAAGCATATTATAGCAGAATATATCTATTTCCGATCACACTTTACAATGATTATTACCACGCGCCATAATTATTATTCTTTCTTGAACAAATAGCAATCACAAATCAATTCTATTATCGATCAAGTTGTTAGGCAAATTGTTGTCAAACGACCTCCCCGGGCAATGATGAAGATATCGGTTAAGTTCAGTCGGCATCGACCAAATGACTGAAGGTATATCGGCACCACAATTTGGTAAATCAACCATATAACCTAGTTGGGCC
>CAIGRT010070831.1:0-10205 GCA_903798405.1 Fraxinus platypoda | reverse complement strand
GGTATTTTGGAAAGGGTAGGCTTTATTTGGGGTATTTTCAATAATTTCTCCTTCTAGGCATGGGCAGACCCACGGTGGGTCACATGACCCACCAATTTTCTGAAAGTTGATTTTTTTTTTTTTTTTTAATTTCATTACTCTGAGGCATAATATTTTATTAATTCTAATATTCGCTCTATACATGAAAGCACTGTTTTGATGGGGCATATAATCATGTAATTTTGTGTAATATATGATTTTTTTCATAGTCATCTGTTCAAGTAATGCATACAGATTTGGGAATCTATGATTTATCAGCCATATTTGCTCAGTTTAAAATCTTTTGCCGGCAATTTTTTATTTTTAAAGCTGATTGTATTTAGATTGAAAGTTTACCTCTTGATATCTTTTGAAATTGACCACGTCGGAAGTTTATCTAAACTTTTTATGTGCATGTTTGACTCCCATTGAATTTTAATTGATTTTTCTCTCTTGTCTTATCAATCACACATTCTCTCAATAAAATAATATTACACACAAACCCAAAAATTTTCCTTACTTTTTAACCACTCATTATCCAAAAAACACTATTCCAAAATTAATTTTTTTCAAATAATGGAGTTCAAACAAAGGCTATAGAGCATGTTTGAGCTCCATTAAAAAGTGAAAAATGCATTTTCGAATAGTAGATTGATGGAAAATGTATTATTAAAAAATAAGGAAATTTTTTTGAGTTTGCGTGTAATATTATTTTATTGAAGAATTTGTAGCTGAAAAGAAAAGAAAGAAAAATATATTTTGAAAAAAATGGAAATCAATTTGTAAACCTTTGGCTAAGTCAATCAACATCTTATCTTATCTTAATTAGTTTCATTATACTAAATTGCCCCCTCTAATCACTTCAAGAGGAGACTTTTCTACTCAAGATAAGATGTTTGTGGCTTGAAAAGTTTTAAAAAAAATTCCGCTGACTTTTATGGTCAGTATAGGGACAAGCGTAGACTTGGAATTACATAAGAATCTATTCTAGAAAACATATGTTTGTAAAATTATTAGATACCGAATTGCAACACAGTCAATCGACCCTCTAGGGATATGTACAAGCATGGTTTAGGAGGATCATAGTGAGTGTCATTACAAGTTACTAAGAATGTTTCACTAAGGTAACAAACCTTCCCTTGTGCCGAAAGCCATGTTTCACTAACGTCTCAAATAAAATTAAAGTTAGTGTTTGTATTTTACTCAAGATTGGACACTACCGTGAGTTCTACCTTGACATTTGAGTTATAAGAGGTTATTTGCCTATGAAATTAGTCTATAATCGTCACAAAAGTTACCAATTGTACTTCTTATTTTCATATTCATGAACTTTATCTATCCACCAAAGTAGGTGAATTAATGGCTCCTTAATTAGTAGAAATTTGTAGGTGCACCTATCCTCCACGGTGGGGAATGTCAAATTCATTAGGTATGCATATACTAAATGAACTTCACACCAAGTTGGTCGAGTCAAGTCCTTTTGTATGGAGCTCACATGTTCTTTTAAATTATTGTTTCCACGACTGTTCCACCACTAAAAAATGATACTTCACCATATGTTACATTGCATCTCTTTCTTCTTATTTCAAAGCCTTAAACTCAAACGCCTTTCCCATTTGTTGACATTTTAGGTATTCCATTTTTATGTTTGTTTACTCCATTAATGAATTTGAAACAATAAGAACGAGGTGAAGTGTAAATTCTAACAAGGTGTCATTACAAGTTACTAAGAATGTTTGCAAGATGATTTCTTATATAATTTGTAAGTCTTTGGCTAAGTCAATTAACATCTTATCTTGACTAGAAAGTCTCATTTGGAAGTGTTTTATGGGGCAATGTTTAAACTACTCTGCATTAATGTTGCACGTTTTGGCAGGTGAAATGTGAAGGGACTAGCACTATTTTTTGTACAAGTTCATAAGTATTGAACTTGGAATCTAGAAGGGCGATCAATATTGTATGACTTATATATGCGAGGTTAGCTTTGCAAAATGGTATCGGCCGGACACATCTAAGTAGCCACTACAAAATATGTAGTCTTTTTTTATAAGCCATAACTAATGCTATTGCAAGACTCGAGTCTTTCTAATTTATGCATTGTACCCTAGATGTCTCAACCAAACTAGTTTAAAAATATGCCTAGTTGTCACCTCGTTATCAAAACTTTTAGGGTCCGTTTGGTTGCAAGTGTGGAATTTGGATGGAAAGAAAATGAATTCTAAAGAATTGAATTGCTTAGAATTGTTTTTCTGATAATTGTCAATTAATTGTGTTTGATTAATATAATTTTCCAGTTGGAAAATATTAAAATTTTGGATCTTTTTGTGTACATGGAAATTGTCAATTAAAGAAATAAAATTTGTTACAATTGGAGATATAATTTGTTTTCATTGCCAAAAAAAATTTTAAAAAAAAAAAAGTAAACTGGAAAACAAAGAATTGGAACCGTGTGAGCCAAAACCAAGAAAATGAATTGCTAAGAAAATTTAATGTATCAAACATGCCTAAAGTGGAAGATAGAATTTCTTTTCCATTTTCCATGAAATTTTCCAGTCAATCAAACAGGGCCTTAATGTTTATTGTTGAGGTGGGCCGACAATTAAGAAACTGATGTAAGATGGTATGAGTCTCATTCGTTATAAAAGTATTAATCATGACTTGACATATCTGGAAGTGCCTACTGCAAAAATGGACTAAGTCATATCGTAGACTTCTATTGTTTCACTGGCTTTTTGAAAGAAATCATTGTGATATTTTTTTTCTCTGCATATATTTAACGTGTATTCATCTGTCATGGCTAGGTTGCAAAATTTAATTAGAATTACAGTAGTGACGTTATTATACAACCTGAAGATGAGGAGATGAGATTTGATTATGGAAAAAAAATAAAAATGCAATGCAGTATTTTGTTTTCAAAATGTTGGTTGGTAATTGTTGAGGTAGGACAATAATTAAGAAATTAGCGTGGGGATGATAACAAGCCAAGTCAAAGAACGAGGCTCAATCCCTTCTATAACGTTATTTGACAAACGAGATAGCTTTGACACCCATGCCTTCTCCCATTTGTTTAATCTACTTCGTAAACTAAGAGAATGACATTTGTTAGACTTTTTGAACTTGTATGATTAGGATCATTGCTTCAAATAATTAAAAATCAAAGTGATGCTTCTTATATCAGACATTCAAATACTTGACTCTCGTTGTGTGGAATTGTAATCTTCATAATTTTAAGTTATGTAATCTAATTATTGTCGATCCTCATAATTGCCACTTCGTGAAACTGGTCGTGGATCGATAATCGCGGGGAGATCGCCGTGGGGATTGGAACCCTCTTGTCCCTGACCAAAATTTAATTCAAGGACGGTTTAGGAAGTTACATTCTTATAAAATTCTATTAAGAAATTTGACTCCTTGTAAAATTCGATTTTACCCTAATTTATCTTATAAATAGGGAGTTGTCCTCGACCTTTATGATTATCATCAAAAAAAGAGAATGAGAGGTTAAAGAAGATAAGAATGCGATTTTCTCTTATAAACCATTTTTTAATCATAGTGAATTATTGTAACGGCACAAGAAGATGTAGTCTTACACAGAGGCGAACCTCTATAAATCTTGGGTGTTCATGAGTTTTTTTTCTTTGTTTAAATTGATTGCTCTCGGTGGAATATAATTAGTGTTTATAATTCTCAATGCATAAAAATATAAAAAGTATTAATCACGGCTTGACATAAGTGGTAGTGCCTACTGCAAAACTAAACGCTTTCTATATTGTGGAGTTTGAATGCTTTGCTGGCTTTTTAGAAGAAAGGGTATCAGCACATAACATTTTCACTCTTATTTTCATCTTTCATTGCGCAAAATGTTATTTTCATCTATTTTCTCAATTAAAAATTGTGAAATGACGAATATACAATTCTCTTTAAATAAAACAAAAAGAAAAAGAAAAAATAATTGCAATTATAGTCCCAATTTTTAAAAAAAATTCAAATGTGTCCCAATTTTCAATATAAAGTTGTGACACGACGAGTATACCCTCTTATTTAAATAAAAAAGCTAAAGAATTAATTGCTTCATAGTCTCAATTTTTTTTAAAAAGTGCAAACGAGTTCCCAATAAATTATTAAAAAAATTAATTTTTTTTAAAAGTGCAAATGTGTCCCAAATAAATTATTAAAGAATTAGAAAGTAAAAAAAATATTTTTTTTAAATAAAAGGGTATATTTATTATTTCATAATTCTTTATTGAGAAATTGGATTGAAATGATGGTTTGCACAATCAAATGTGTAATTAAGGGTAAAAATGCAAAAATAAAAATAAAAATGAAAGGTAGAGACTTTTTCGCAATAACAGTGAAAGATAGAGACATTATATAAAAATTACCCTTAATAATTTATTTAGGACTCATTTGTGATTTTTTTTAAAACTTGGGACTATGATTGTTTGTTTTATTTAAAGAGAAGGGTTCGTTATTTTACAATTTTTAATTGAGAAAACATATGAAAATGACCTTTTGCGCAATGACAGGTGAAAATAAGGGTGAAAATGTCAAAAAAATAAAAGATATAAACGTTTTGCACAATAAGAATAAAAAATAAGGACGTTATGTGCTAATTACCCTAGAAGAAATAATGTGAAACAGTCAAGGGGATGAATATTACATCTTTAAAGATTATTCTTTTCCTTTGATCTTCTCTCATGAGGCTTCAGGAGAAAACTCTACGCAAGACATGTAGCAACAATGTACCTCTAATATGGACATGGAAAGGGAAGACTTTATTCCTCGTTATTTTTGGCTTTTATTTTAGGCGTGTTCACCATAGGCGAAGCTTCATTATATTACTCAGCTGGAATAATTGTTTCAGAGAAATAATGAACCCACTTTCTTCAACAAGAAAATCATAACTGCAATTATTAAAGTCCTACACATTTGTGTATTAATTATCATGGTTTTTCAGTATATCCTCGATTCCCCATGTCTCTTTGGCAACAGCCTAAACCTGCAAACGAGCCATTGACTAGATCATCCTTGTTGTCACATATTATTGAAGGGAAAAATAGAATTGAAGAATGAAGAGCTATTCTATTCAAAATGAAAAAGAGGCGTATTACAGAGTATAAATATGAAGTCTAAGAATGAAATAAATGGCGGGAAATTACAACTCAAATACAGCTGTAACTAGCGACTAATCCTAACTAATTAAAAACTGAATTTGGCGCCCAAGTGCTTGCTGTTGTAACTTGGCGGGAACTGCTGAGCTGGAACTTGAACCCATATTCTAACACGCCCCCCTCAAGATGGACTATGTAAATTGACAATAGCCATCTTGGACAATAGAGGAAAGAATAGAGATGCAGGCAATGCTTTAGTAAACATGTCTGCTAATTGATGTTGAGATTTTACTGGCAACAACTTGATGAATCTATCTGCAACCTTGTCACGAACAAAGTGACAATCTATTTCAATATGTTTTGTCTGTTCATGAAAGATGGGGTTACTAGCAATGTGGATGGCAGCTTGGTTGTCACAAAAAATCAAGGCTGGAATAGATGGAGTAACCTGTAGATCAACTAGTAACTGATGTACCCAGACCAATTCACTAGTAGTGGCAGCCAAAGCTCTGTATTCTGCCTCTGCAGAAGATCGTGAGACAGTTTGTTGCTTTTTAGCCTTCCAAGAGATGAGGGAGTCACCCAGAAACACACAAAAACCTGTAGTGGACTTCCTTGAATCAAGACAGGTGCCCCAGTCAGCATCAGCAAAGGCACGAATCTGCAATGAAGCTGACGAAGAGAAAAACAACCCTTGACCTGGAGCTGTCTTCAAATACTGTAATAGATGATGAGCAGCATCAAGGTGTGATTGACGAGGTTGAGAAACAAACTGGCTCAACTTGTGAACTACAAAGGTGATGTCTGGCCGTGAAATAGTCAAATAAAGCAAACGGCCAATCAGTCTTCTATATAATGAAGCATCAGAATCAGTCAACAAATTTCCCTCAAAAGAGATCAATCGAATTTTAGGGTCCATAGGGAGATTTGCTGGTTTGCAGGCTAGGAAGCCACTGTCCTCCAACAACTGCAAGGCATAATTTCTTTGTGACAGACATATGCCTTTATCTGACCTCGCTATTTCCAATCCAAGAAAATATCTCAACTTTCCCAAATCTTTTAGTTTGAATTGGCCATGTAAGAATGTTTTTAGCTTGGCAATGATATCAAGACTCGAACCTGCAATGATGATATCGTCAACATAGACCAGTAGTACAACGAATGAGTCACCTGATCCTTTTGTAAATAAAGAGTAATCAGACTTAGACTGATTAAAACCATGGGTTATAAGGGCTTGAGAAAATTTAGAGAACCACTGCCTGGAAACCTGCCTTAACCCATAAATTGATTTATGCAACCTACAAACTGGTTTGCCTTTTTTAAGAGCATCAGCAGACAAAGTAGAGTATCTTGGAGGCAAGTCCATATAGATCTCCTCAAACAAGTCTCCATTCAAAAAGGCGTTATTGACATCTAATTGCACTAGATGCCACTTGTTAACAGCTGCTATGCTAAGTAATTTCTTCACCGTAACCAGTTTAGCCACTGGTGAGAATGTGTCTATGAAATCCAACCCCTCTTGCTGTATATAACCTTTGGCGACCAACCTTGCTTTATATCTGTCTATACTCCCATCAGATGCATACTTGATCTTATACACCCATCTACATCCAATTGAATGTTTATCTTTAGGCAAAGTAGTTATGGACCATGTCTTATTTGATTCCATAGCTGCCAATTCATCAGCCATAGCTTTTCTCCAATGTTCAGATGTTACTGCTTGATGATAGTGCTGAGGTTCAATGTTTGATGTGACATTAAGAAGGAAGTTTTTATGTGAGTGAGAAAATGAGTGATAGGAAACGTACTTAGATAGAGGATAGACAGAGTCATTATCAAATGGTTGATGATTTGCTAAAAGATTGCAATGGAATTCACGAAGGTATGAAGGAGGTTTAGTCACCCTATTTGTTCTTCTAGGCACAGGTAGAAGAGAAAAAGATTCTAAACAATCAGAAGAAGAAACTTGAACCTGACTTTGGGAACTCTGATTAAGATCAGAAGATGCTGAAATTGGTTCATCATTTGATGAAGTATGATGTTCAGAAGGCTCAAAAGAGCTGTTATTATTGGCAAGAATTGTTGAATTTTGTGAACTAATAGCTGGACATAAATAAGAAAAGGTGTTTGGTAATACCACATCAGGAAAAGAATCACTCAAATCTGACTCAGTTTTTATGGAATGAAAAGGGAAATATGTCTCATGGAATATCACATCTCTGGAGGTGAAAAAAGTTTTTGAAGTGATATCATAGAGTTTATATCCTTTAATGCCAGGGGTGTAACCAATGAAAATACAAGCTGTGGCTCTAGGATGAAATTTGTTTCTATGAGAGAGCAATGTGGATGCAAAGCAAAGACCTCCAAAAACTTTGATAGAATTGTAATCAACTGGTGTTTCAAACAACAAAGAAAAGGGAGTCATGTTCTTTAAAATGGGTGCAGGAGTCCTGTTAATTAGGAAGGTAGCTGTGAGTATACAATCACCCCAAAATTGGATAGGCACTCTAGATTGAAAATACAATGCTCGTGCTACATTAAGGAGATGTTGGTGTTTTCTCTCAACAACTGAATTTTGTTCCGGCCTTTCAACACAAGAGAACTGATGTATAACACCCTTACTTTCAAAAAATTCTGTAAACTTCAGCTCTTGAGCATTGTCTGATGGAAAGATTTTTATGGCTTTGTCAAACTGATTCTCAATGAGTGCGAAGAATTTGGGAACAATAAGTTTTGCATCTGATTTATGTTTCATCAAATAAGTCCAAGTAAATCTTGTGCAATCATCCACCAATGTAAGAAAAAATCTGTGACCAGCATAAGTGGGACTATGATATGGCCCCCAAACATCACAATGAACCAAATCAAAAGCATTCTTAGACAAATGGTTATTTGATACAAAAGAGAGCCTCCTTTGTTTTGCTAAAGGACAAACAGAACAAGGAGTTAAAGCATCATGTTTAATACAATCCAAATGCAGCTGGTCTTTCAACAGATTCAACTTCTGAAATGACAAGTGCCCTAGTCTATTGTGCCATATTTGACTAGTCACATTATTTGATACAGAACAAGAAATTTGACAAACATTATTGTGAACAAGCAAACTGGAATCAAGTACATAAAGATCAGCCTTCCGTTCACCCTTGCCAATCCTCCTCGAAGTGATCATGTCCTGAATAATGCAAGAGGTAGTCAGAAATTTCACACATAATGCTGATCTCCTTGTCAATGCACTTACTGATAACAAGTGAAATTTGAACTCAGGAACATATAGAACATCATGAAGCATCAAATCAGATGAGATTTTCACATTTCCAATTGATCGAACAGGAACTTGTATATTATTTGGAAGTGTAACATATGCATTATCTATATGCCTCATACTGTAAAAGGCCGACTGATGTGAGCATATATGGCTTGTAGCTCCAGAATCTATCACCCAACATTTAGATGAATTGATGGCTAGATTAATGGAAAGAGAGAAACAAGTACCTGATTCTGATCCTGATGTCTTACTTGAACCGGCCCCAATCTCTGTATTAATGTTAGCAGACTTGAGATGATCACTCAGTACACTCATCAGTTGCTGATATTGTGTAGAAGTCAGTGTCTTCATAAAACCATCAATATTTCCATCATTGTGTTGTTTCTGATCTGTAATAGCAGTAGGATCAGAAACTTGATTAATCACTGCACAACCAGCATGACTATTAGGATTAGCATGTGTGTTCATTCCAGGCCTTTGCTTAGGCTTATACCCTGGTGGATACCCATGGAGTTTGTAGCATTTAGTCACATCATGCCCATTGAATCCACAATAAGTGCAAACTGGTCTCTCTTTCCTTTGAGACCTACCATATTGTTGTCCTTGCACCACTCTGTTAGTGTTATTCCGAGTATAAAATGCCATGGAACCAGTCACTCCTGCTGTATCATTCATCACACTTATCTTCCTTTGGTTCTCTTCTTGAGCAACCAATGCAAAAACCTTGTTAATGGGAGGAATAGGATCCATTAACAACAATTGTCCCCTAGTTTGAGAATAAGACTCATTCAGTCCCATTAAAAAGGACATCATATACTCCATCTGATGATGCTCATTTAGCTTCTTGTCTCCTTCACATTCACATTTGCCACATGTACAGGCAGGTTTGTAATTAGTGAGCTCTTCCCAAATTGTCTTCAATTTGGTAAAGTAGGCACTAACTGATGAATTTCCTTGATTCAGATTCATCAGCTCCTATTTCAGCTGATATATTCTTGGACCATTTCTCTGCTGGTAACGTTCCTTCAAGTCATTCCATATCTCATAGGCAGATTCTGAGTACTGAACACTAGCAGCAATTTCCTTGGACGCTGAATTTAAAATCCAGGATGTCACCATATTATTGTTGTGAATCCACAAATTGAATTGTTCCTGATTGTCTTCAGGTCGCTTGAGAGTTCCATTAATGAACCCCAATTTATTCTTCACAGAAAGGGCAATCATCATCGATCTGCTTCATGAACTGTAATTATCCCCAATTAGCTGCTGTGAAACAAGGACAAGACCTGGATTGTCCGAATGATGAAGAAAAAATGGATTAGATAGATCCATCATCAGTAGCTGAATTGCTTGCTGATGATGTTAGGCTGTTTAGAAAATTTTCTTCCATAGCTAGAAGAATGCAGATTAAACTTGCAAGATCTGATCGGAATGGGCAACAGAATCTAATTGGAATTGGTGAGCACCCAATTCTCTGATACCATATTGAAGGGAAAAATAGAATTGAAGAATGAAGAGCTATTCTATTCAAAATGAAAAAGAGGCGTATTACAGAGTATAAATATCAAGTCTAAGAATGAAATAAATGGCGGGAAATTACAACTCAAATACAGCTGTAACTAGCGACTAATCCTAACTAATTAAAAACTGAATTTGGCGCCCAAGTGCTTGCTGTTGTAACTTGGTGGGAACTGCTGAGCTGGAACTTGAACCCATATTCTAACACATATGGCACCTTCTCTGGTAATTTTGGTTAATACAGCGCCCAGACAGTTGGAATTCTCAATAGATAGCTTAAATTTTCATTCAAT
>CAIGRT010070800.1:0-11658 GCA_903798405.1 Fraxinus platypoda | reverse complement strand
CCCCCCCCTAGCTCCGTCTCTGGATTCACCCCCTTGTCCCTATTTGCAGGCTGCGACCAGAGCACCCCGTCAACAATAATTTTATAATTCTAACGTAAACAACCAGAGCAAACGATAAAAGTTTGCTGATTTTATCAAATAATCAACAACACATAAAAGACCAATTACCGACCTAGCGAGAGTGGCACTGATGTAAAATGTGCTAATTTAATTATTAACATAATGAAAAAAATTTGGACATAAATATAAAAATTAAATGGTTGTTGTATTCTTGTCAGAATCGAAAAGATTCCTTTGCAAAAACTTGACGTGATATTGCTATTGATTCATGCTCACTGTGCTAATAATCCAAAACATTAAAATTTATTATCTCTCTCCTTTTCAGTTCCTATTTGATTTGCATAAAAATTAAAATTTCAGTAAATTTTGATAAAAAAAAGATGAAATATATGATTAAAAAATTGATAAAAATTATGAGTCTCATAAAATATATGATTAAAAATAAATTTATAAAAAAATTAATTCTAAGAAATGAAGACCAAACGTAGGCTTAATCTTGTTATAAATGCATCCTATTTGGTGTAGATTATAAAAATCAGACTTTTTAGTATATTTTGATAAAAGTTAATGAAATATGTAATTGAAAAATAATGAATCCTGTGAAACGTATAATTAAAATTATTTATTTATTTTTATTTGATTTTAATTTACAACAGGCTCTGCAAAAGTAATGTACACGTGAATAACAACAATATCTGCTAAGTGACATGCGCACTTGCGTAATATTCAGACATAAAAGATATATTAACTGCGTGAGGGTGACGTATGACATGTGCAAGTACGTAATATCCAAATGCAGTATTCTCTTCCAAGGCCACAACACAAAACTGGGTCAAACTGTCTTTATTAATAATCTAAAATAATTTGACCGGATGAATCAATTTTTATTTTGTCATCCCTGAATCTCCACGCACAGCGTTTTTCAATTTTCCAAACGAATTTCACACTATAAATACTAGCACATATCAATTTTTTTTCAATCACTACTCATACATCTTAAGTACTTCTGGTTCTGGTATATACTTCACAAACTCTGCACTCATGGCAATCAAGGTTCATGGTTACTTGATCTCTACTGCAACAATGAGAGTTTTAGCGTGTCTCGAAGAAAAAGAGCTCGACTACGAGTTCGTCCCAGTTAACCTACGGGATGGAGAGCTAAAAAGGGAGCCTTTTCTGTCCCTTAATGTAAGTATGCTTAAGCTCATTATCCGTAGTACGAAAACTTATTCAGTTATTCTCGATCGACTTGATATCAATTTTGTGATTTTTGTTTTTAAGAAACTCAAATTCTTTCTTATTCTCTACTGACATTCTTTTCTTGAATTGATGTAGCCATTTGGTCAAGTACCAGTCCTTGAAGATGGTGACTTGAAGCTCTTTGGTAAAGTTTGCTTTCCTATCATTAGCTTTACACGAGTGCGTTCAATATGATCAAAGCCCACAAAGATATCACATGCGGGCAAATTTCTAACTGTTTAAACTTTTAGACGAATATCTGATAACAAATTGTGATGCAGAATCGAGGGCTATTACCAAATACATTGCGTACAAATATGCCAGTAAGGGAACACCTCTCATAAGCCAGGATCCAGTGGAAATGGCAATGGAGTGTGTGTGGATGGAAGTGGAAGCGCAGAGATATGAAAATGCAGCAGCAAAACTCACATGGGAACTCCACATAAAGCCGAATGCCGGCAAGACTACAGACGAGGCCGTGGTGGAAGAGTACGAAGAAAAACTGGCTAAAGTTCTGGACGTATATGAAGATCGATTGGCGAAGTCCAAATACTTGGCTGGAGATTGTTTTACTCTTGCAGATTTCCATCATCTTCCCACTATAAACTATTTGATGGGAACCAAAATAAAAGCACTGTTTGATTCTCGCATTCACGTGAACACCTGGTGTGCAGATATATTAGCAAGGCCTGCTTGGAAGAAAGTCTGTGCCATGAAAGAATACAAATGAGATCATCCCTTCAAATCATGCAGCATTAATGGAGTTTCTTCTATGTAGCTTAAAACGTTTATGTCTCAGCTTAAAAGCAAAAAAAAGTCGTGAAAAGAGTTTTTATCATTAATAAATAAAAGTTAAATAAAGTTTAGGGAGATTTGATTCTATTGTTCTCAAAAATGTCATTTGTGATTTGTTAAGCATATGAAGGGTTCTATTCTAACATCCAATCCTCTAAAGTTGCAAGAAAAGGTTAGCTTTCGAAATAAGCAACTTAAAAGTAAATTAAAAGTTTGACTTGCTTTTAACGAGGACCAGACATATATTTGCAATTGAAAGAGTATTTTGTGACAGAGCTATTATGATTGAGGGATTTGGAGTGTTTTAAGTGAGATTCGTGATTGGAGAGTAATTCTTAAAGGTTGAACCCCAACCTCCCCTCCCCTAGAACATTGTGGAGGAGGTAAATCGCGGGATGTACCTCCGCAGATCAGGGTACAAGAGCCGTCATACTGGTGCTCACAAAGAGTCCGATTTCATACCTTGTAAGAGGCAGACATCGAACCCTCATATTGCGGCTGCCAGCTCAGTTGAGACTACCTCACTCCTGTCCTAATTTCATACCTTGTAAGAGGCAGACATCGAACCCTCATATTGCGGCTGCCAGCTCAGTTGAGACTACCTCACTCCTGTCCTTTGCACCACTGAACTATGCCCGGGGGGGCTTGGAGAGTAATTCTTGCTATGGTATCAATCTCAACCAGATTAAAGGATGGGTAGGTTTAGGTACTCAACTTTTATGGTGACATCGAATTTATGCATTTTTAGTAGTATCGATATGCATACTCGAATAATTTCTTGAGTATGCATAGCTACATATTTCTTTCAACAACCAAAAACGATATAAAAACCATTCAAATGAATACTTTTGTTGGGATTGGCACCCAATATTGTTAGGACATGAATGTTATTATTAGCATTTTTACTCTGTCATAAAAAAAATATTAGTTATTTTATTTCAAATACTTATTGCATTTATATTTATGAACATGTAATTAATGTCTTCAATCACTTTTGTGATAATATGACGCGTTTGCTTAGAGAATCGGGGAGAGATATAACTTATATTCCAATCAAAAATTGATTTGTCCCGGGCTGGTGAATAAAGATTGGCACTTTATTCTTCGTGGGATCACATACTCTACCAATTAGGGTATACGGTTTATCTTGACCATGACGCGAGTTTTGTCGAAGTATAGACACTAGTACATTGAGTCTTATGTATATTATATGGATGATCCGATCGGCAAGGACTATGATTGGGAATTATTTGATCTTCTTTCTCTGAGGAAGAGGTGAAATAGAATCAACTTGAATTCGGGCCGGTATTCGAAATCTTAGTTAAACACTTATTTCTTATCTCATATTTGCTTTTCGTTAAAAAAAAATATCAATTGAAGTGGAGGGTTTCTTCAAATAACAAGGGGTTGGGTCAACTATCCAATCAAATGTTACATCTCAAAGTGTAATTGACATGATCACTATGTAGAATAATTTCTATAGCATGATTATGAGCAGAAATTAATATGCACTTGACTGACTTATAAATGACCTAAATCCGCTACGAAGTAGGAGTTACTAATCGTGAACTCGATGTTCCTTGACGTGTCAGTGAATGAGATTAGATTACACAATCAAATATCTCGATACGTTGGGAGTTAACAAGAATCGAAGTAACAAGCATGTAGTTGCATTTGGTCTAACACCCTCTTGGATGGTTAATAAGTCTGCTTAAGTTCTTCTTTGGGATAGTATAAGTCTAAGCTCAGTATTCGAGGATCTCTAAACCATTATTCCGTGATTTCATTAAGCAAAATATTGCTCAAGAAGAAGTGAGCTTAAGTGAAAAAATTATTAGTAGAGTGAGGTCATTTTAGCCAGAATCTAATTATTGAGCATCTACCGAGAGTAAAACATATAGAAGATGAGTCAATAGGATGTAATTGCAAAGAGGTACAATAATATTGCTCTTATAATTTTGTATGAAAAATGCTGACTATCATTATAATGATGGAATATTGGTGATGTGACTGTTTATGTGAAATAATAGGATTGAGCATTTTAATTTTTATGAGAGAGAGAGAAAGATGTGAAAGATAATGGATTACCACATAATCGACGTTCCATCATCACGATGATAAATAACATTAATCATTTTGTATAATCTAGGAGTTCGATTTTTCGTCTTTAGTGAATTGAGCAGAAACTAATAATTGTTTTGTACAGTCTCAAATTAACCTAATTGTGATTCGATAAATGGAATCTGAATTATACACACCTGATCAGGTCCCATGGTAGCTTCTAAAAAGTCTTGAACTTAATTTCACTAGTGATGAAAGTTAAGGGACTGCGTGTACAATAAGGCAAAAACAAGTTTCCTAGCCACAACATGATTAGGAGTCTGGGCAGTGGGAGCAGTGGGAGCACCTGTCTCACACAATATTTTCAAAGATTTTGTACAAAATTTTCAAAAAAATTCTTAATAGTTTTCAAATTTGTCCCCACAATTAAAATTTTGTAAAATTTGCTCACACAACTCTACAATCCTAACTTCGTCTCTGTTAGCAGTGGAGCCCTAGCCTATTAATAGGTCTAGAGGACAGCCAGGGCAGCACATTTAGATTGCCCTAGCAAGAGGAAAAAAAAATGATTTCTTGTTCCCTCGTGTAATTTCACTCTGATAAACTTGATTTGGAATTGGTTTCGGATTTTCTTGATGTCCACTCATTTTTTGGATCAAATTTGAAAAATACCAAAGAAGACAAGGAGATTTGAAGCTTAGAGATCAAGGAAAGCTTGTAGATTAAAAAAAGATAGAAAATTAGAAGCGTGTTAAGATTCGGTTCCTATTTCGAAATCTAGAATTAATCACGCTTTAAGGTTAAAATGCCGATGTTCCCTTCATGTAAGGGTTTGGAATACTATTCTTAGGCCTTAACAATATTGATCTTTCAGTGAAATAAGGTGAAGAGAACCAGTTTTTGCTATTTTATCGTTTCTGGCAGAAATAGAACATGGGTTTAGGCAACTCACGTGATGACACACAAAATATGTATAAATGAAAATAAGTTAAAAGAGGGATTCTTTCTTTTCAATTTATAAATGTCTTGGAATTAATGGAACTTCACCTTGGAACACTAGATTAGAGTTCATCTATCCATTCTTCAACAAAATCGATAACCTATGCAAAATTTATTGGTGTTCAAGGAACCAAGAAGTGGACTATTAGCTGCAGTAACCGTGATTGTGATTCTAGCCAAGTGATAAACAATTATAGAGTGATTCCTTGGACTGGAGCACAAGATTTTAGGCTACCGATTTCTTCACTCCCCATCTACTTATTAGTCTCTCAAACACACCCTGTAGCAAAACTTAACACAGAGATTTAAGTGACCAGAATATATGAACCTCATAATGGCTAACTCATCCGAGTTCCACCTGATTATCTCCTCCATGCTGGTGGCTACACTCATTGCTGCCGCCAATGCTGGTAGTGCAAACCGCGAAATCAGCTGGATGTCGACGAAGCCGAGCTGCCAAGGATCAATGGCAGAGTGTGGTGAATTTGCAATGGATTTTGAAATAAACAGGCGCATTTTAGTTGCCAACAAATATATAAGCTATGGTGCACTGCAAGCCAACAATGTCCCCTGCTCCCTGAAAGGTGCATCATACTACAAATGCCAACCGGGTGGTGAAGCTAACCCCTACAGCCGCCAATGTTCTGCCGTCACCGACTGTCGGAGTTAATTGTTTCGCCTCTATTTATACATCTGTATGTACTGCCTTTCTCTTCCTCAATTTACAGCATAGATTTGATTTGGTATGTTGGACTCGATGTGACTGAGCAAATTAAGGAAGAAATGTAAGTATACAATATTTTACTATATTGTTCTGTCATTCAGTTTAACCCAGTGTACTCCTCCATGGTTCATTTGCTCGGGCTATTAGTGAACTATCTCTCTACTAAAAATATTCTCGTTATTGCTTCATCTTGGAGTGGACAAAAGCATGAGAGAGAATCTAATAATGGTTCAGCACAACAAAACTAAGTTATACAAGGGCATTAAAGTCTAATTCAAACCAAAAAGGTGGAACACAAAAGGGAATTTACAAGGATAAAACTCGTACCCGATAGCTAATAATATTCAAGTAGCCAACACAGACAACCATGGCACTGCTATCCTGAAAAGGGTTAATGTTTTACACCATCAGGCCAAATCTTGATCATATTCCTAGTACTTCGATGGCATTTTGTTACAACAGAACTCGATAAAAGTTAAAGAAAGAGAGACAAGATGCATTTCCATTATGTCCTGTCCAATCTCCTCGGGCCCAGAGTAACAAATATACCTCACGAACACATACCTTCGCAGAATTGGTTTCTTTTCATTGAGCTGATATAGCCCCTGTTTGACACCCAATTTCAAAACTATTTTATCTACGCACTCATTTTCTACCATACATTCACAAAATAAATATTTTGAACGTAAATCCAAAACTTTTCCTTACCTTTTAACCACATTCTTCAAAAAAATCACTATTCAAAAATCCAATTTCTACAAATAATAGTTGTCAAACAGGGGCATAATGAGTGTACCTTTCTCTCCATACCAATTCATATATAAGAACGAGTTTAACTTGGTACACAATTTTGAACAAAAAACTTACAAAATTAGCAAATCAGATGCCCTTCTTCTTGGAATTTGATGACTTGTAATTTTTATCGAGCTCATAAAGATGAATAGGCGAAGCATTCCAGAGACCTCCTAGTATTATTTAAGTGAACCCCGAGCAGCAGCACCGACGAGTAAACATTTGAGGGGTAGATATTCCAGCAACACTCGACTGTCGCAAACAAAATTAAACTGCAGGAAAGGATTGAATTCTTAAATTTTCGCGAAGAACGCCATGGAAGCAAGTAAAGCAAACAATGAGTTTCATTATCAAACAGTATACCGTAGCCATGTAGGAAAAGGTGTTGTCCACAATAAATAGGGCAAGCTATAGAAATACCTGCATAATGCTTCAACTATAAATGATAGCATTTCCAAAAAAATTCTAGTAAGTTTAGCATAATGGCAAGCGACAGACATCATGATTACATCCTACAATGGATACTACCAAGCATCGTTATATTTCGCCTCAGTTCATATTTATCCCCAAAATCATTTAGAGCATATTTAGCTAAGGTCTAAAAAATTCTAAACATGGATGTGCTACTTCTCTATAAAAAAAAGTTATATATTTGAAAGTTACTGTCAAAAATTATGTCTAATTTTGTCCAACAAAATAATATTCATCTCAAAAATTATTTATAAGTAAACTTACTTAGAAGTAAAAGTTTTTAAGCTTAACCAATCCCATGAGGTAAATCTTGTTAGCTTCCAACCAGCTAGGGCAGGTGACAAGGCAATCGAGGAATTGTGAAGGTGGCATGTAAAAAGGGAAGTTTGGAAAATAATTTGAAATCGTTCTTGCAACAACAGGGGGTGACTTACCTAGTAATCCCATTCTAATGGCTTTACAATTTCCACTTAAGCGAAAATGAGCAACTAAACAGTGAAACAAACAAGAGATAAAGCAGAACTGTCTTGCAAGACTTACCAAGAATGGAACTGATAATGCAGGGATCGAGCACACACAATTCAAACATAGTTGTTGCAATATCTGAATTGAGTAAAACCAATGTTATTCATGCAAATATTTAACCATGAAAAGACAATAGAAGAAGATTTAACCCTTCGAGGAGGAATCCATTACTTACGCTCCATTCTAATATGTCGGAATTTTGAGCGGTGACCATTGAACTGTTTAAGTGGAAAAGTTCTCAGCTTCATTTGAACAATTCTAGAATGCAATAGAGAGAAAAGCCCTTCTTCGTGTCTGCATAAGACAGCCGAATAAGAAAAGAGAAAATCAAATCAAAAGAACACTCCAAAGACGTTGACAAGGAAGTTAGAATTAAAGGCATATAAACAATTAGAACAATATATATTGCATCATAGATACTAGCAGCAGCTCATATGATCATAGCTCTACTCACCTGCACCATCTATAATGGGCAAAAATTGTAAGCAGACTAAGAGTTTTGACTTGCATTCTATTATTCTTAATTTATCTTAGTTTCATAACCCGTTACCAGCACATGTTTTACCCAACTGAGTTATCAAACGTAATTCGTTTTCCCAATCCAAATAAAGCACAAAGTTTTTTTGCGAAAGTAATTCGTATTTTCTATTTAAAAAAGAAAAAGTAAAAAAAAGAACTACATGTTAATACTTCAAGTATTGATACTTCTGTGTTATATTTCAAAATGTTATCTTGTCATTGATTCGAAAGAAGCACAATTTTATACGAATGATATGGGTAAAATTTATGATTATGTTCCCAGGGGTGGAGTCAGCCCGTCGAAGTAGGGGGGGTCCCAGAGTTAAAGGGGTGGGGGCTCACGGGAGTGCCCCAAAATTTTTTTTTTTTTTGAAACATTATCTGTTAAAATGAGGGAAGTTGTTACTTTGTGATGGAGAAATGAAACAAAGGAACATAAATAAATGTACATTATTAACAAAAAAATCANTAGGGGGGGTCCCAGAGTTAAAGGGGTGGGGGCTCACGGGAGTGCCCCAAAATTTTTTTTTTTTTTGAAACATTATCTGTTAAAATGAGGGAAGTTGTTACTTTGTGATGGAGAAATGAAACAAAGGAACATAAATAAATGTACATTATT
Organism: Fraxinus platypoda; assembly: GCA_903798405.1. NCBI lineage: Eukaryota > Viridiplantae > Streptophyta > Magnoliopsida > Lamiales > Oleaceae > Fraxinus > Fraxinus platypoda. The sequence continues at coordinate 2,854 of CAIGRT010070800.1, read as the reverse complement.
AACAAAAAAATCAAGAAACGTATAAAAGAAAGTATTAATCTTTAATTTAGCAAAATCAGACATTATTACAAGCATTCCTTTCGAGTACTAATCTTGGATTTGAATTGGTAGGGTTTAAGTTTTTTATTCATTTGAGGACAAAATGGTAAATACAAAAAATAAAATTTTAAAATAAAAAAAAATTGTCAAAAAATTGGGGGGGTCCGGTCCCCCCCCCCAGGACCCCCCTCCCTCCGCCCCTGGATGTTCCTGAAAAAACATAATCCAAATATATAAATATTTATAAAAATATTATATTAATATTCATGATTAATTAATCAATGATTCATGAATCAATATTTTAGAAAAATATTGTATTGGTCCCGAAACAATTATCGCGTATCGATATTAATGAATTTTTTTTTCAATTATTACATATTAATATTCTAGAATCAATATTTTATAGTTTTTTTTTTTTTTTAAAGAGCTGCAATTGTATATTGATTAATATTTTTAGAAAATATTGAACTTTTGTTCAGAACAAATTTTAAATATACCAATATTTAAAAAATATATATGTTAATACTCTCGAAAAGTATAATGTTGTGAATTTCAATATTTTTAAAAGAATATGTGATATTGATATTTCCTAAAAATGTACATCGTAAGTATTAAATGTTCTAGAATAATATTATATTGGTTATGAAAAATCGCAATTTTAATTACAATTGCTTTTGAAGCAGTACAAGTTTGATATATCAATACATTGTATGAATAAAGTTTATGCTTTCAAAGAAGCACAACTCTAATGTCTCAATCTTCTAATGTGATGATTTTTTAAGAATATGATATGATAAAATGCTCCAAACCTCCTTGTTTGTACGATTTTTTTAAGAATATGATATGATAAAATGCTCTAAACCTCCTTTTTTGTACGAGGTTTGAAGCCAGTCTCTTTGACTCGAAGCCTTTTTTTTCTTGACAATTGGCGTTTACGAGTAAATGGGTTTGAGAGATCTAAAATCATGTAAAAAAAAATTTTAAAAAAAGTCTCGATAGAGTCTAGTTCCATTTTATAAACAATTATTGAAAATCAAATACATCTTAAATATGATCATTCTTAAATAATATCATACGATTTAATATCACGAAAAGACTCTTATTTTGAGAGTAAATTATAAAAGAAAGGCAAAATATTATTGGTGACGCTGGGGGTGTCAATTTCGCTAGTCAACTCGGGCGGCCTGCGGCTCGGTATGGAAAAGTCGGAGTTGGCCCGGCTCGTGACTCTGGCTGAGTCCCATTTTGGGAGCATTGGCTCGAGCCCAGGCCAGCCCATATGGCTCGTCATGTCACGTGCTATTTTCGACTAGTGTCAGGGCTATTTTCGACCCGTAACGAGACAGACCTAAAAAAAAATTAAAAATCCAATTACTGCTGCTACACGCTGCCTGCAAAGTGCCTACAAGTGCAGGAAGCTAGCTGCTGCCTGCTTTGCAGGCAACTACCTGATATTTAAAAAAAAAATCAAGAAGGCTCGGGTCGAGTTTAAATTTTTTGGCCGAACAAAAGCCCGGCTTGTCTTGGACAGGAAAATCTCGAACAATTTTTACTTGGGTCGGGTCCGAGTCTCAAGTTTCGGCTCATTGACATCCCTAGGTGGCGCAAGACGTGAATAAAATGTGCTGCAATTTACTTTTATTGAAAAGATTTCATAAATTAATCATTCGTATTCTTGTTTTTACAGTCAAGGTCACACGAGTATATTGTACTTTAAATTCTCATAGTACATATTGAAGAGCATTTAGGATGCATTTGATTGAGAATATGAAATTTGCATGAAAATAAAATAAATTCTATGCAATTCAATTGTTTAGAATTTATTTGTATAAAAATTATTAATTACACGTATTTGATTGATTTAGTTTTCAACCTAGAAAGTATTATACTTGTTCAACTTTTATTTGTGTATAGATGAGAGAGAAAGAGGGAGTGAATTATTGGAAAAATAAAAATCACACCTCCATAAAGAAAATGTTTTCCTTCTCTTTGAAGAAAATATGGTCACATGATCAAAAGTTGAAAAATGTTTTTCAAAGAAAATTTTGTCAATAAACACTCTAAAAGTAGGAATTTAGGTAAAAAAAATAATATTTTTCATGAAAAATAAAGTCAATCAAATGCACTCTTAGAGAAAACAAGACGCTAATGCTATGTGAAATATGGTTAATTGACACTAACTAATAAAAGAGTAGTTCATATTATTTTAGCCATCAATTTTTTGTAAGTCTATTGCCGAAAATAAAAAGTTAATATCTCAAATAATTAGCTATCACTTGTGAAAACTACAACAGTCACTCGCTATGAATAATATTACTCAATATTTAATAATTCTTATTTGTAATGTTATTCGTAGTCGCCCCCTACTTGTGATTGTTTCATTATTAATACGAAAATTCATTTGATTGTTTTTTTTTTAATTATTAAAATCATGACACATAGGAATTATGATGTCATATATATAGGGTGACTACTATATTCACTCACTTCGAATAGCATTATTCAATTCTTATATGTCAACGTAAGCAAAGTTGGAGAAGATCTTCTCCATTTAGATTTCCTTGTATATGATGAATAGAGTTCACAATAATATTTTTATTTTCTTAGATTTTGTCTGTATGAAATTAATGCATAATTCATGTACTCACTTAATAAGTAGATAAAATTAGGGTTGGGCAAAATGTCCGAACCGAACTAGCGGTGGCAAAAAGGCTCGACGGCCCGGGCTCGGCTCGGAAAAAGCCCGAGCCGGGCCCGGCTCGGGCTCGGGCCGAGCCCCACTTTGGGGAGTCGGCCCGAGCGAGCCCCCATTAAA
>CAIGRT010070795.1:0-16619 GCA_903798405.1 Fraxinus platypoda | reverse complement strand
GTTGGCGGACCGACCCGGCCCGGACCACCCGGATTGACACCTCTAACGAAGAGCTCGGTAACGAAGGACATAGATCATCGATTTGGATTGAATCTTCACAATTACATCGTTTGCTTATTCTCTTCCTTTTTACTTATAGTTTTCATAATTGTGTTCTTTATTTAATTAATATACTCATTACAAAATTATCTTAAAACTTTGTGATAATCTTTCGAAAAAGTTTTAAAAACCAATTCACCTCCTCTTAGTTAGCTATTCTTGGGCTTTCAGGATAAGTCTAGAGTGAATGAAGAAGAGAATTGTATTAATTTTTAGAATAAAATTGGAATGATTTGATATAGGGGAGCAATTTGTAGATAATTGGGGGTTTTAGTTAATTTCGTGGGATTTATTTGATGATGGCGTGAGGCCCTCAAATTAATTGAGTTGAATTTGAGGAGTTAAGTGATTTCTTATTTCTTAAATATACTTTTATATTGTAGTATGTATGGAAATAAAAAACGTGTAGTTTAATTTTTGAATATTTAATTTCAAACAAGTAACTCATGTAATTTCCTCTAAAATAAATGCCCAGTAATTAAATTATGAGGAAACTACACGTGGAAGTGGTGTGAATCTGGGCTCTGGGTGGGGTGCGGGGGTTCTAGTGGTGTTGGTCCTGTGTTTGGAAGCAGTCTGTTGTGTTAATGCACCACCTGTTTGGTTGTGGTGTAGTGGTGTTTGGGATGTGGTGCGATTGCTGCTTTAGGCGCCGTCTATTTGAGTTATTGTTTTGGGTTGCGGTGGTGATAGGTTACATGCGGTGTGTACAGATCTATGTGCGATAGATTGCGTATTGTGTGTTTGGAGGCGGTGATGATGAATTGTGGTAGTTATCTGTGTATGGTGCAATTGGAGGCAATAGTGGTGCTGTGATGGTGGTGAGGTGACACTTGTATTTTTTGGTGATATCGATGGTGGTGGGATGTAATGGTCATATGAAGAGCGATTATAACCGTTTATTGGTCAATTGTGAACAATAAAACGAATAAATTATGATCAACAAATAATAAGTGACAAAAAAAAAAATATTTGATTTGTATCTAAGTTTGTAATTGTAATCTACAATTCGTATTTTCATGATCGATACATAAGTTATAACAAATCAATTTGATAATTTGTGGTAATGAAATAAGTTGTGATAATTTGTAACTAAAAATCAAGTTGTGATAATTTGTAACTGAAAATCAAGTTGTGACCTATAAAATTCGTGATTTGTGACTGACGTTATATGATTGTGAATAGTACATAGTTGACTATATCCTTCAAAAAAAATTCTTATATTTGAATTTGTATCTTATAAACGTATTTTTCCCTATTGAAAAATTCCATGGAAAGTAATTACAAGGAATAAGATGTTATGTCTTTTTAAAAATGTTATATTTTGATTAATCGGGTTTGTCAAGTTACCTTATATATCTCTTTAAAAAGTAGGGAAAATGGTACAAATCCACGCGAGGAAATCGTGTTTTCCGAAATGTAGCCTAAATTGCATTTTGTAAACACGATTTGGTTACGTGTGTTTGGGTGGATGTTTAATATGGTCCATGTAGAAAATTTATTTGACACGTTTGAAAGATTTGTTAGATTCAACAAACAGCGTCGACTTAAATAATGGATAGGTAACACGGTACATTTACCAATGAAATACAATTTTAAATTCAATTATTAAGCAGTAATACTTATTATAGTTCAGTGATAACTGAAATGCAATTTTAAGTTCAGTTATTAGCACTTGATATAATTCAATGATCATTCAAATAATTAATCTATTTTATATTTTGCTCACTACAGACGTGGATTTAGTATATTCGAACCAATTTTTTCCTACCGTTTGCATTTTAGAAGATGTCTAGGAGAAATTTTTGTGGGATTTTAAGCCAAATGCTAGCCGTTACAGTCAACCAGTGGGCCCCACCTGTGAGAGGGAAAGTAAAAAATGGTGGCTGATATGATAGTTAACGGTTAAAATTTTAATTAAAATCCTGATTAAAATTTCTCCCAGACATCTTAAATATTTGACATGTTATAGTGAACAATTCTGTCAAGACTACTTCATCTTTTCGTGATTAATTAAGGATTGTTTCTACCATAAGGTAAATGGTTCAAGAATTGGTACCTCTAATCCTCTCTAAAAAAAACCATTGTCTGGGAAATACATTGGGACTTATTTTGCCATGCAGACAAGAAAGAAAGAAAATGTGTTTGTGGGTCACGTGTGTTGTTGACAGTTGAGTAATTATGAAATATGAAACCAGATTTGTCGAAGAAAAGCTTAAATTTAGGTGAGGCAGGTCTACATAGCATTAGAACATGTAATCGTGCAACTGTTGGCCTTTGCTTACAAATAAATTGATGGTCTGCAACAAACTTTAAATAAATAATTTGTCCACTATAAAAGTTTAAGCTTTTAGATAAGGTGATTCAACAAAATGACATTTGAAATTTCTCCAATCACAAGTACATAAACCGCCATAGAGATGTGAAAATTTCAGGATGCATTTCATTTTTTTTTTCTTTGTTGAATTGTAAAATTCACTTGCCAAATATATAAGACAAACAATAGTTGGATAAGCATGTCCTCGAAATATCGGCATAGAAAATGTGGAAGTATATTAGGAAATCACAATCAAACCATTTAGATCTCAAGAAAATGCAGTAACAAAACATTAGGTAGAGGCTTATAGTTTGTATAATCTTACGGACTTCTTGCTGTGGTTGCTATGTCGAGAGCTAGCATCAAAGACAGAATAATGCTTACAATCAAATAAGTTAGTCACCAGAGATTGAAAGTTCATTCGCCCTTGATCGAAACTGGTGTTCTCTTTGTCATGTACTGGTATTTGTCGACCATTCATAGACAGTTTTAGACAATGCTGGCAAACTGCAAGTAAACAGATGGTCAATTAAAAGGGACAGCAGCACTTAAGTTTTTCATTTATCGTGCAATATGCTAGTCAATTGCTGTATGAAATCAAGTAAACGACGGGCTTTCAATGGCTCAAAGATTGAGTGATCAAAGTAGGCCAAATAAAAATAATAATTTGTTTACCTGATTATGCAAGTTAAAGATAGGTCTCCGATACCCTCAAATGAGGAAAAATTACTGCAGCTTAACCCGAACTGTCTGTAAATGTAAGTGCCGTCTAATTCGACACAAGGAATTCTAGCTATCTTGTTCCAATAATCGCCTTTGAGACACCGCTGTTTCAGAGGGGGGATGGTCGCTTATCTCTAGATGCCAAAGCTTGTCGAGCAGGTTTTCACTTGGCAAAACATTAATGCCATATTTGATTGCAAACTTTTCCATGGAAAATGTCACATCCGAAGAAAACGAATTCCACTTTAACTGTTTGATTGCAACGTGGAAATAAAAATGGAATTCTAAAGTACAACCACTTTAAGCTGCATTTTCTTTGTTTTCATGGAAAATTAATTCCTATCGATTTGTTGGGTTTTTATTTTCCAACTAACATAAAATTGTAATTTATTTCCACATTTAACTATCAAATGGACCCTGAGACTTGTACAATTCGTGATTGATAGGTGTTGCAGAGAGGTGAGGTTTTCAAGAACCTTAGAGAGCGAAGTAAGTTTTGGAAATAAACTTTATTAGAGAACGAGGAAAGCAACCGTCATCGTCACCAAGAAATTCCAGTTCTTGAAATCCGCCACAGATAGAAAATTCTCCGAGAGAGGTTAGTCTGTGTAGGCCCCCACCTTGCTAGAGGCTTGAGTTTCCTAGAATCCCAGATCCTTAGTGAAGATAAATTTGGGGGAAAATCACATCTTGGGAAGTTCTGAAGCCTGCGACAAGTATGTATGGTCCTTGAACAAAGCCGGCCATGATTTAGCTTAGACGTCCAACGTGCGACTAACAAGCGCATCGCTCCAATGTACATAAACCAACATTATTTTGCTATTTCTCAGCGACAGAACACAAAAATATTAAAACACCACCAAAATTCATAAAATTCAGAAGTTACTAATTCTTCAGATTAAATCATTGAATAAGATAAAAATTCAACAACGTAACCTAACTTGACAACTTAACTTGATCGCCTCCAGAAAACAAGTCAATTATTGAAGCACCGCGCATGGAAGACGCATCAATTTTCAAAGCAAAGACTACTACTTGTGAATTCTTTCTTAGTTCTTTGCCTTCAGAGAATTATTTTCCTTGATCCTAGCTCGATTGTCTAGCTTGACAAACCGTTTGAGATCCTCATATGGAAGAGTTTCCACGTCTTTTCTTCTTAGCTCGCTAAGAGCTAGACGTTTATCAAGTAAGTGCCAGAGCCAATCAGGATATTCAGAATCGGGCAAGACTTTAGGGTCAGTCCCATCTTTTAGGATATTGGCACCAACAACTGTAGTGGATTTAACTTCTTTGCTCAGTATGGAAGCCTTTGGAGCATCTGCAGCAGCACCGCCTTTAGAGCCTTTCTTTGCTTTAGCACCAGCAGCAAAAGTTCTGTGGCTCACTAGGCGAATTACCTCCTTTGGGATGGTAGTGCTTCTGAAGAATTTGATGTGATTAACTGGCATTGCTTTGTACCTGCAGCAAGAATGAGGGTCATCATAAACATCAAGCAAATTGGACTCCTTCATGTTTCTAAAATACCCATGTTAACTCCACTGGTGGATTTTTTCTATTTCGTGTCTAGGCATAGTATTCAAGCACGTATTCCACAATCTAACGCAAATACGTAATTAATAACCAAGTTAGCTCTTGAAAAATCTTTAGCCGTATCTACCATTTCTGGATCTAAAGGAACCCATCACATCTAACCTTCCGTCCAAAACGTTTTTACAAATTATGTCCCCCAGTTAAGGCTGAAGGACCTTGATGCTATGCACCTATAATGTTAATTGTTTCCATGTTCTCTTTCGGGTAAGGAAACTCTCTTACTCTCAATTCCCATGAGGGGTTCTTTTTAATTGTCACAGATTCACAAGTCCACAACAACGGTTTTCCAGCCATATAACATTTGCTTTAGGAAGGAAGATATTCCTAGTAAAAGCTTCTACCTTCATCTCTATAAAATAATTTCAAAAACATAATACAGCTAAAAAGAATTCAGTCCTGTCTCTGCATAGGTGCCAGGGAAAAGTACACTCAGACTCCACACCAGAAAGTTCTTATAAACCCAAACCTTGTTCCACACTCTTAACCTTGAATGCTATGCCAAAGATTTAGAGATGGCTGTTGTCTCAGAATTCAAACAACCTCCTTATGCATTTTGTGTAAACCATATATTCAAAATATATTCACAGTCCTGGATCCATAAAGATCTGTATGCACACAAAACACAGGATGAATTGCTTCATTTTTCAATGATGCTTCATTTTCCAGAATTTAACTTTAATAACATGTTAGAATAGTCTCTTTAGCCATGTTTATGGGAAAATTACAAGTAGAACAACCCAAGGCTACCATAAGCTAGCCACAAGTGTAGTGCAATGCGCCACTCATGCACGTGCACTTGAAAATGTAGTAAAATTCTACATACTGTATATCTAGCCTAATTTTTGAAAGACAACAAATTATTGGGTCACGATGAACAGGGTGGGAATGATAAGAATGCTTTTAGCAATCCACCAAAGATAAAATGATCACACTGTTTGTGAAAAATGTAATTCTAAACATGGGCAACATAGAGAATGGCATTCCAGAAGATCTCTTTTTTTTCTCTTTAGCTGGAAAACTTAGTTAGATTTATATCTATTCTACTGACATTCGCATATCAACATTCAGAAACCAAAAGAGTACAACCAATCACCTTACGACATCTTTCTCCTCAGCTCAATAAGGAGAAAAAACCATCCAAAAGCATCGGTAATCAAGCAATCATAATCTTACATACATTAATAAAACGAAACCTAATCTTGGAAAATAGCATAAAATCAGACGAAGATGTATCTGTTTGCAATTTCAGAAAAAAGAAAGACAAATAAAATACAATAAATACATAGATATAAAACCCTAACAGAGAAGAACGTGATAGAAAACTCATCGGCCGGAATGGAGAGATTGATAGGCGGCGGTTCGATAAGAGATCCAATACAAGGAGAAAGAGGGAATACTGACTAGTATAGAGATTACGACTGGGAAAAGGTGAATTGTTTTTTATTTTTTTGGTTTTGTAAAAGCAATCTATTTTAGCGTTGGGCTAAGATAGGATTGGGCAGTCGGGAACTTTTGGCCCAATCCAATTGGGTCTACTCCATCTTTAAAAAGCCTAACTTTTTCAATTGTGCTACATGTACATTACAACTTAAATGTGATGAGATATATTGAGTCAAAATTTCATCAACTAACTAAAAAAATAAAATTTCTCCACTTTCTTTTTGTCAAATCACCAATCTGTAAAAGAACATATTCTTAAAAATCGCAAACAAAAAAATTCATCAATGGTCCATTACTACAATGATAATTTAAAAATAATTCATTAAGTCGACAAGGCAACAATAAAAATTCATTGATTAGTCGACAAGGCAACAATAATTCATTAATTTGCTGACAAGGTTACAACGTTCATTATTTTGTTGACAAGACAATAACATTCATTATTTTGCCGACGAGGCAACAATGATTCATTATTTTGGCTGACAAGGCAACAAGTAGTGAGCTGAAGGCATTAACTTACCGAGGGAAGTAGATTGCAACTTCTTGGACTGTACCTTCTAAAATGAAATGGAAGCCAAGCAGCATACAATATTACTGCAAAATCAAGCAGCAATTATAGACTAGAATTAGTGCACTTCCTTGAAAGTATCTAAGCATGGGGTTTCTAAACCTAAAATATAATCTGTTTTGGTGTTGTTCAAAACCAAATGCACAAGGCCGACAAATTGCATAGAGGAATCATATAATATGAACAGAATCTTCCACTAAATTAACCATAATGAGGCTGCTGATATATTTTAGTTGTCAATTCCTTAGTTAGGAAGTTCACACAGTTAGTGTGCATCGAAATAACCTGATATTTCACTCTATAATTAAAAAATAGCCTATCAATCTTAAATTAACAATGGAGTATAATACGACAGTCAACAAAAATTATGCATTCTAGTCTCATTATTCAAAGGTTGTACTTTGCCTTTTGCTAATTAAAAGCTCCCTCAGTTAAAGCAAGCCTAAAAAACCAGATCTTCCACTACAAATGCAAACTCACTGATTCAAAGGTTGTATTTTGCCATTTACTAATTAAAAGTTCCAACATTGAAGGTAATTCTCAAATATGAAAAAACTAATCTTCCACTAAAAATGCAGCATAGCCTAGCAATTCTAACTTAAAATCGAAATAGGATACTAAGTGTCAACAAAAATATGAATTATAACAGATCACGCTCTTCCTAAATATGAGTTCGCCCAACACCCAAGTTTCAATCTTCTTCCCTCCAGCACATAACTCGCACAAATTTCAGCCAGATGCAGTCTAATGAAATTCCCAATACAATTTTCTGGAAATAGCAAAAATGGAGAAGAAAAAAATCTAAAAGAGTGAAAGCTTATATGGCCTACCTCGGAGCAATGAAGAAGAAGATTCTCAATAATTGAGGCTATATCAATCAATTGAGGGCTGGTGTCGACGATGCCTAGTATTGAGAGAGAGAGAGAGAGAGAGAGCTGTGGGAGAAACGCAGAGGGAGAGAGAGGATGAGAGGGGATATCCAGGTTTAGGTTTGGGCTGGGTAATGATCTAATTTTGGGTAAATTAGGCAAGGTACGGCCCTCGTGCTATAAAGCTATAAAGTTGATTAATACACTTTAGATGGAAAAAAAATGAATTATCGGAAATTGAATTGTTTAAAATTATTTTTCTGGGAATTGTCAATTAATTGTGTTTGATTGGTATAATTTTTCACCTGAAAAATGTTTAAATTTTAAATATTTTGGTATTCGTTTGACTTTGTTTCCCATGAAAATTGTCCATTAAAGGGAAAAAAAAAAATTTCAATTGGGAATAAAATTTGTTTCCATTGCCAAAAAAAAAAAAAAAACTTGGAAGACCATTTTTCCACCAAAGAGGTGAGTACGGTATTAACTAATATTCATCTGAGGAGAACCTTAATGACATTTTGAACTTCGTGGAATTCGTAAGGGACGCAGGACTGAAAACTAAGAAAGTGGAGTATTATTTCCGCCACTAAATTGTGGTATATATGAATGAAGCCCGTATGAAACCAAATTAGATTCATCCTCAATCATATTCTAATCTACTCGCAGTCGCCACTACCATATCGTCATTCCAACGAGTGCCACCTCCGATCTTATTGGACTCCCAAGGTTTACAAAATATACTTCGTTGCATTATTTTCTATAAATCTCTATTTTTTGCGCAAAACCTTGTAATATTTGGGCTATAGTTATATGCATAATTTATGAAAATTCATCATCCATGTAAAGTGTTTACCCAACAATACAGGGAAAGAAGCTGAGAATAAGGATGTTAATCTCATTAACTGTGTTCTAGATGCATTGCATTTTTTCTTGTTTGAATATTTTTCCATTTAAGCTTAAATTGAATGAATTTATTGAGGTCTTCTCTTTATTTAATTAATTGTTTTTTTTTTTGGGGGGAAAAGGAAAAAGGAAATGAATATTTTATGGATGTAGAGAGAGCAACAGAATTCATAAAAATGATGCCAATGTTTTTTCATGTTGACGTCAATCTCATGTTTATTTATTATTTCAATTTGGATGGTGGTTTGTCACTCTTTTAAATTTGTCAAATTTTTTTTTTTGTGTGTTTTGTCGCTTTTTTAGTGTTTCTATCACTTTTTCAGTGTTTCACTTTTTTCTGTCACTTTTTTTAGTGACAAACTCAGTTTTCAATAAAAGTGACATTTTATGTCGTTTTTTAATTTAAAAAAGTGACAATTTTAAAAAGTGAAATTATGTCACTTTTGTGTCACTTAACACTTAATTTTACACATAATTTTTTACTTTCAAAATCTTTTCATATGATTTTTAAAAATACCTCTAATTTTAGGGGTATTTTTGTAAGTTTCCCTTTAATTGTTTTCTTTTGGGTTCAAATATGTGTTTTGGGCTTAAGCGGCTTTCGATTTTTAACACGGGTTGATATCATTTTAAAGACGGGGTTTAGTTTAATTTATGGAAAAATTCGTATTTATATCATTACAAAATAAAATTTCAAATTATACTATGTTACGTTAATAATCCATAAAATACTGTGCAGTTTGTTAAATATTTTTAAAAATACTATATTCCAAATTTAGAACCCCAAACACTCTTATATAACTTACTTTTTTAGAATTTTTCTAAGATTAAACCTTTTGTTTAATTTCTCTCCAAACTGATAAAGACTACAATTTTGGGATTTCGATAAAATACAATTGAGGCTTATTTGGTGAAGTAATAGAAACTGTCCAATAAAATCAATTTATATATAGTTGTTTATGGTTTTTACTTGGTAAAATGCAGTAATAATGGTATAAAAAATGTTGGAATGTATTATATTAATTTTGATTTTGAAATGGGTAATACAACTGTAAAACTAAACATGGCCGCAAATTCAAATGAGGAAAAAAAAAAAAAACCTTTCATTTTCAATTAATATAAAAAATACATCAATTACATGCTACATCACTGCAAATGCTTCCTCGTTCATGCCACTGACTCATTACCTAGATACTCTTCAATGGCAACTCAACTTCTGTCAATAATACATGGAGTTTTCATCTTCTGATGCTTATGTTTGGGAGATAATGAAGTGACGATAAAATCTAACAAAACGATGAAGTTTACGCCTGGCCACATTTGCTTAAACAAGCAACTCCCTCTTCCAAATAATCTTGCCGGCTAATCCAGAATTCAGGTGCATCCTGTAATATTGTTAAAAGATCTCGATTTTTAGAATCATCTTAGACAGCTTTAAATTATTTTAGGGAGGGAGACTTACAGTCCCTCCATGCAAGTAGGAAATTATTAGTATGTTCAACTACACTTAAAAGTTTACGTAAAGTAAGCCATGAATAAGTACTTTTAGACTAAAATAACTTTTTATTGGTTAAAAATTGAAATGAGTAAGAAAAAACAATCATGCTACATGTAAATATTTGTTGACATTAAGTTTGACATTCTTCCATATGGCAGCAATCTACGCCATTGATTTTAAACGCATCCATCACATCACTGACTAGATTCCTTTCACCCAGAGGGTTGGTGTCAATCAAGGATATACATCTACTTAATTCAAGAAAAAAATAGCATCCAACTACATATGCCGCATTTTTAAAAAGTGCCAAGAAGATCATTGTGGACCTCATTTGAGTACTAAGAAACTGAAGTTAACTTGTTAAAAGAAACAGTTTTATGCGTTGTGTGCACATGAATGATGTTGTGTCAGGGAAGTAAGAGTTGAGAAAGAGTATGAACCTTCATGATTCCTGCAAGAACAGCGCCTCCAAGATACACCATATGCTTTCTTCGTGGTGGATCCTCTATCCGCAGCCGTAGTTTCTATTTTAGGAACGATAAAAAAGGACATCATTCTCTTGGTGTGAAAAGGAAGAAAAAAGAATGAGGAGACTGCAAATAGAAGATGCCTACAAAATACTGGCCCAAAATTTCAAGGTGCCTATAAATAATAAAGTTGAGGTGAACTTACCTTCAACCCATCTCTGTTTCCCTTCAAAACAACTTCAAGATAACGATCCAAAATTTCTTTCTCAAGGCTGAAGAAAAGGAAAAGTTTCACAGATGTAAAAACATAAGTTTTCTACTTGACATGCCCACGACAAAATACAGAGCTCAGCAAGCATTAGAATCGTAAAACCAAGAGAATTCGCATGCCAACCAATATGTGGTGCCCCATGGATTTGGTATACTATATACCGAAGTAAATAAAATAGCTAAATACATCATTTAGTTATCTGAAATAATATTATGCATTTCAGGAACAAATTTGTACTAATGTACATAAAATTTTGTCTGAAATGATCACTGGCAGATCACATTCCAAGATTTTGTGCCGATCACAGCTTACTTATAACCAGCCACCCCTCAAATTACTGGAACTATATGTGACGTGCACACATGTACATGACTTGGTAATTCATCCCAAGACAGATATGTGGCAATTAGCTTCCACATAGTGCTTTCCATAATTAAAAATTTGGAATACATTCTTAGGCTACAATGTACTACATGCAGCAAGTAGCATTGAAAATGTGCTTGAAATGGGTAACATAAACACCAGCTCTGCAATAATGACAACGAACAGTAATTAATATGAGAAAACGTGAGCAAAGATTTAATCCGCCGTTTGAGTATAAATTATTCATTGACATGTGAGCTCTTAGTTGGATCCCAAAAACACAATAGATATGCCATGAATGCTACTGACGCATCTTTGACTTGAAATATAGGAATCTATAAAAATGTTTCTTTTTTAAGGGGAGAGACCATGGTGCACTGGGCAATAATAGGTAGTCACCGCAATATTGATATCACTTTATCAGATATAGGTTCTTTGGTCAAGAAAATAAAAAGAGGTACATGAGAATATTTTAAGGATTGGGATCATAATATTACAGAACATGTCAAAAAGATGTAGCTTTATATAAAGCAAAGAGGAATTTCATGGTTTACCGACTAGGTAATCCAGGATACATAGTGCTTCCTCCACTCAAAACAATATGTTGGTAGAGCTGCAAGACAAGGGATCAATATTGCATGAGAAATTAAACAACGCAATATATTAGAATTTCAGTTACGAGAATTTTAATACCATCATTCGATTGTCGATATCCATTTCCTGAATGCAACGAAATACCATGTCAGCCATCCCATCTCCTTCAACGTCTATGAGTTCCTATAAAAAATATACCATCTAGAATTTATATTTAAGCCAAGATAAAGGTTTTATGGCAGTGTAAACCAATACTTGAATACACTGATGCCACAGAGCTAATCACAATTAAAAAATATATATTACAGGTCAGGTGTAATTGGAGAACATGATCGGAATCTTCCAACCATTTTTCATGAACTTGAGCTTTTGTCTTAACTCTTAATTACTCATGCCACCAATTCGCAGTTTTAAAGAAGGCAATATCAGATTACACACATTACTGCACTGAGCAATGCAGCAAACATATTAAACCACAAGAATCAGTGGGATGATATGGCCACATTCGTCCATAATATCACATAAAGAAATAGTTGACAGGACATATAACCCAATTTCAACATTTAACAAAAACATGCTTTGACCTTACAAGGTATATATTAAATGACAGGTATATGCTCAGCTTACTGGAGTAAAAAGAGCTTCAGGTGCTTGAAACCGCTCCGTGCCAACTTTAATGACCCTTCCATCTGGCAGCTGTTAATTATAACATCTCCAATTATAAAAATACAATCAAACACAACATGAAAATAGTTGGGTAATGTGCTCATAGAAAAGTTGAGTAGAAATGAAAACTACTAAGATTATGATACCAAATTCGAAACGGTCTTTCTTGGTCAACACTACAGTAAAATTCAAACAAATTTATAGCTCTCCAAATATGAAATAGGATGACCGGTCAAATGAGCATATGGATATGCAAAATACAAAGGATTTATAAACTTAGTAATTTCAAATTTCTTGTGTCATCAGAGCAATGATAGGAGTACAAAAGAAATAACTTACTGTGTAGTTCTTTACAAGGATAGTAGTCTCAAGTCCCAATTGATATTCTCTTTTGTAATCATAACTGCAGCAAACTAGACAATTCATTAAAACCTTTATGTTAAGTTACAAGCCCATGAAAATAAGAAGACCATTTCACCTTATGTAGCAGAGCTTCTCTTTGATATCCCTAACAGTCTCAAAGTCAGCAGTTCTATTCATTGCATACCTTCAGAGAAAGTGGTATCTATTAATGTTGGAGTATCATTTGACAACCAACAATGATACTGCAGTTTACTATTTTTGAATTCTAAGAATACTCACCCTCTTCTAAGAAGCAAATCAACAAGATAAGATGTTATGTGGCGCCCAGCTACATTCATTCTTTTAGTAAGATGAGGAAATGAGTATCCATCAACTACTGGAACCTAGAGAAACCGCACAGTTACATCACTATCACTATTCCAAAATTAATGAACTTTTCTACTTTAGAGGTTAAATTAATCAGTTGAAACAAATGGTGAGAAATTGCTAACACCAATGATACCAAACCAACCTTATAGATCTACACTACCCTTTATCACTAGCAGATCAGTTTAGGTATCATCATATCAATGTGAAAGATATCGCATAACAATTATTATTTTTCCAGTATGTAGTGACTAGTGATTGGCTAAAATTATATTTTGAGACCGATTTATATGATATTTTAATATCAACTTTGAATTAGACCACAATGCTAGATTACAGAGAAACATTCCCTTAATGTATACATGAAGAAAATGAACACCAGTTTTCATTTAACAAAATCAATGAATGCTATATATATAACAATGAAATATTAACCATACTGTGCAAGATTGCCTCGTATTCTTTGCAAGATTACCTCATACTCCTATTTCACATTCAGTTGTCAAGTCTGAGTGTCTTTATTATTTTCCAGAACATTTAGCAAATAAACAACTTATATATGTATTCCAGGAATGTGATAAAAATATCAAAGTAGCATCATACCCTGAAACACAGAATAGATACATTATATTAAAAATTTTACCACGTGAGTGACCCCATCACCAGAATCAATGACTAGTCCCGTCAGTAAACCTGAGTAATTTTAAGTTAACGACGAATAAAAAATTAGTCATATCTAATAAAACATGAATTCCAAGAGGAAAGTTAACAAGTGTCAAAAAGCAAACTATATTTATGATCCCAATTCAGCAATTAGTAAAATGATTGTAATTTCAAGCAACCAAATCAACGGTATCACATGCACATTTAAATGTAAGCACCTTGAGCGTACAATGTTAGAACAGCTTGAATTTGGATGAATACACCAGCAAAGTTGTATTTCTCAAACATAGTCTCAACCTGTAACATGGAGATATTGAAAGTGTGAATCACGTAATCTTTTCAAGAATAAAAAATCTGAATCAAGAAAAATTTAAAACATCTGACTTTAGAAGGAGAAGACTAACCATCTTTTCACGGTTTTTAGATGGATTTAGAGGTGGATCTGTTAGCAAAATATTACATTCTTTTGGATCTACCTTGAAAATGGGGTATAAGATAATGAAAATACAACTACATCAGATAATTTCACACTACATATGCTGAAGATTACTTAAAGCATTTATTGATATGTTAAGCTATCAAAAGATTACCTTTAGTTCGTTATAAAATGCATGGTCCCAAACATGTTCCATATCATCCCAATTTTGCACAATACCATTGTTGACAGGATAAGATATATCCAATTGATGCCGGTACTTTAAACAAGTATCTCCAACAACAATGTCCTGAAGAGAAAATATAACATAATCCAAGCAACAATCAACATCAGTATACTCGCCCCAATGTTCCTTCACCTTATCCATATGAACTCGAATGCCTAAGCTACTCCTCCCTTTCTCTAGACAACATGGATTTGTTTGCCTCTATGTATAGGGATAAAGAGAACTATTGTTGAACAAGCTATTGCACTTATGGGTGTACTAATTGGAAAAAAATATAGGGAAAAGATGTCAATTTTGTAGGTTATGGTATTAAAAAAAATTTCGAGAATGTATCATCCCAACAATGGCTCGCATCATCTCTCTTTGGAGAGAATTTATTGTTGACTCCACCTCCCTCCAAGCTGATCATGATGATTTTTAACTCATAGCAAAACTGAAGCCAAATATCAAATGGTGACTACAAGTAAATCAAGAGGACGTTAGTTTGGCTCATGAGGTATTTTTCTTTTCATTTTGCTCGTCTTTAGTCTTTTGTGTTGGCACCTGGTTGATTTTAATTAGGTTCGTTTGGTTCCGAATTGATTTCAATTAGGTGTGGTGCCTCTTTTATTATTGTTTACTATTTTGGAAGTCTTGGCCTAATCTCCTCCTTTGTACTTGGGTTCTGATTTTAAGAAAATTCCCACCCATGTGGTGGTTTTATTATACTCATAAAATTCTCAGTACTTGATAAACTATCTAATGATCTTAAATCGTCCCAAAGCGAAGAACATAATGAGTATTCCAATATAAGAGTAGTGGCAAGTTGAACTTAACTTCATCGTCATACACTCACATGTATCATATGTGCGATCGAAACACTGAAACGATTTTTCATTAAAATAAATAAATCAATGTAGAAATAAAGACACATGCGCGATGAGGAAAAAAGCCGACCTTGAGCTCCTGTTCCATGAGAGATTCTTCGTATCGCAGCATTGGCCTTCCGACTACGCACGGGAATACCGATGTGGGGAAATTCTCACCCGCAAAACCACACTTAACATACTGCATTCATATCAGACAAAATTTCAAAGTATTCAACAATTTATACACACGCATTAGAGATCAATTTGAAAATGCGGAAAATTCCGATGAAATCAGACTAGTAATTGATTATTTTGGACTTGAATTTACTGGGTGGATCGATCAATGGAATGAAATTGTTGAAGATGAGAATAATTACCCCAGTGCCATTGTCACAAACGACGACGTTTCGATTATCCATGGAATCGCTCCAGTGGGAATTTTTCGTGTAAAGATGGAAACTTTTTTTTTTTGTGTTAATTCAGCAAAGAGGAGAGAAGACTCCTTTTTAGTTCAGAACGATGATTAGTGACCTGCAAGCAATACGACGCCGTATGAATCCTAAACCATCCCAAAATTCGTAAATTGCACATATAACTTTAATCTTTTTTCCTCTTCACGTTTAAGGGCATTTGATTTTCAATTTTGTAAAATACTCCAAAAATGTTTAGTTCGACATAATTGAAAATATCTTTTTTAAAGGATAACTGGCGCAAAACTGCCCTAATCTATGCCTCTATTATGAATACCACATATTCTTTTATTATGACGAAATACCCTCCTAGATGACCTTTTCCGTGCGAAAGATCTCATTGCCGTGCAATTTTGTTTGTTCAGACGTTAAAAACAGTAAAAATGACCAATAATATAAGAGTAATTGGCGCAATACCTATTTTGTACAATACCTCCCAAACATTTCATTTTGGCAGAATACCCCCTAATCATTCATTTTAGCACAAAATCCCCAAAATCATTCAAACTTTGTGAAATACTTTTTCTCCATAAACACCTTGTAAAAATGACGAATTACATCTCTTTAAATAAACAAAAAGGAAAACATAATTAAAAATAATAGCAGCCGGAGCCAGATTTCCAAATCTTTTAAAAATATGCAATGTATCTAACTAAAAAAAAAAAAACATATTTTAAAAAACGGGAGGAAGATCCTTGTGACTGCTGTGCAGAGTTTAATGCTTTTTCTTTACAGTATTCATGAAAAGCTTGTTTTTGATTATGAGAAATTATATAATAAAGATCAAAATGCCCTTTTAACACCTCTTGTACAATTAAATTACAAATATGAAAAACACATATGAAATAGAATCCCACTGTTTCGCGTGATTTGTCGCTA
>CAIGRT010070761.1:0-13707 GCA_903798405.1 Fraxinus platypoda | reverse complement strand
TAAGTTAATATAGCACATTTCCAATTCAAATTAACCCCAATTTCCATTTTATATAACAAAAAGGCAAAAACCCACAAAAAAAAAAAAGAGTAATTAAACATACATGTAATATGAGATCTGCTTCTTTAGACTCGTAAGCACTGAGTTCAAGAGCTCTCATGTACATGATTTCACCATCAGATTTTGCACCAAAATCTCCATTATTTTCTACAGACAAAACTCTTTCTCCTATTGAAATCGACTCCACAGCTTTCAATATTTTCTAGTCTTTTTTCCCCACATTCTCTCCTTGTTACAAATTCATATTTCTTCCCATTGCAGTATGTCCTCCACACTCAGCACTCAGCTGCAGAATCGCATTAGAAGGCTGAATTGAAAGAGGGCGGAAGCTGAATCACAGGCTCGAGGTTTATAACTTTTGCAAAAGGGTATTCCAAGGTTTCTTCAAATGGATTTTGCAGAGGTTTAGCTATGGGAGTGTCTGGGTCCAAAATGCAAAAAAAATGAAAATGATTTCCCCCATATTTTTCCTTGTTTTGACTTTTTGATTATGACAACTTGTACAATTTTTATATGTAGTCAAATCTCAATTAATACAAGACATGTCAGGTATTTAAATTATGCAGAGGGGTAAAAATATCCAATTTTGACATTCTTGCAACTAGTTTAAAAATATGATATTTTGGTAATTACATGATGGGAAAATGACATCCGGTGTAATTTCCTCATTAAAATTTAGGTTTAACCTACCGATCAACCAGTTGACTTGAATCAAACTTTGATTAAGTAATATGTGCAGCCTTAAACTCTAATTGAATCCATAATTAAGTCACTTTTTCAACGAACAGCTTTTGCAAACATGACAAGCTTTTGAAAAATTTACATCTAGCAAAAGTGAAAACTCGCGAAAAAACTTGAACACTTTTATTTTCTAAATTTTTGATTTCTTGGGAAAAAGAAGATACCTATGTATGTTTTACCACTTAAAGATTATTCTAAATCATTGTTTACAATTTAATGCCACCAATTCATGATGTTAAGTTTGAATGAAGATGATTATTGAAGGCAGGCAAAAAATTCACACCAAATTTTAAAAATATATGACCTTTGGCCAGGGCAGAAATAGGAGTGACAAATGGGCCGAGTCTCTCGCCATCTCGGCTCGAACAATGGGGCTCAAACATGTGTTAAGACGAGTCATAGATCGAAATGAGCTCGTCATGCGCATGAGCGGGTTTGTCTTGAGCTTGTAGGCTAGGTCTATGAGCTAGGCCCATGAATTGGCTCGTGGGCCACTTAATGTGATAGTTTTGCCAAACCATCACATTTTAATTATAAAAAATAACGATCCCTTTTTCTCTATAACCCCCTCCCCCACTTCATTTTTTTCCAAACAATTCCACCTTCTCAATCTACAATTCTTACGACATACATATTAGCTCTATTATTATCTTTTATAATAAATTATATTATTCTATCTCTTTCTTTCTTCCATTAGTCCATATATTATTTATAATGGATTACAGCAAATTGTTAAAAATTGGTGATTTCAACAAAATTTTCAGTGCTTCCAGTTGTAAATGGTAAGAATTGTAGAAAATAGTAAATGCACTATTTATCATAATCATCAATATATGTGATCATGTTGTAACAATAAAATTTTCTGTAGCACCTTGCATAATAGATTTCTTAATTTTGATCACATAAAGGTTATAAAATTTGATGATAGTCATATACAAGAGGCAAATTGTGAACAATCAAAGGAACAATCACGACTAGCCCATTGCATTATGACACTCATCAAATATTAGAATATTTATCTGATCAAGACTAAATTTTACATCTAGATAATCAAAATCAGGATTTTGCTTGAACCGCTTTTGGCACCCCTAGGCAAAAGCCATAATTGGTTTCACCTTCCAATCATGCTACATGGACATAATGATTGACATAATTCATGATATAATACTAAATGGTAATTTATCATTGGACAGTTTAAAACACACCCAACTTTTGTATCAATTCACATTTTGTCAACACATATTATGTCACTCTATCTATCACCGCATAGTCACATTATTCTTCACCCTCTCAATGCACTTGTCCCTTTTTAAGTTCATTCAACAATGCGAATTATACTTTGGTACATAAACTTTATTTCAAGTTCACATCTTAGTCACTTCCATAATTTTCACTCTTAGCCCCAAACATCTTGTAAAACTTATTTCGAGCCATTAAACTTTTAACGTCATTATTTTATTTTGAACAACTTCTAACAGTTAATTCCTAGAAAACTTGTTACGGTTTTATTGACAACCCAACATGGGTACTTAGGTTAAATATTAGTCTCTTTAGTTCAATCTTTATAATTAGGGAAATTATATTCGTTGTAAAATTATGGGATGATTATTAATAACTATTTAGTCTTATCGACATGCTTAGGTAAGTCTTACTTATTTTAAAAATGTATTTTATTCAGATTTTAGCTCACATTGAAGCCTTGTAAATAAAGGTCATTGTTATAATGAAATTTACACTTGAATTTTGGATCTATTCATTTTTTTTTTCTATTATTCTTTCATTTCTTCTTATATTTATAACACATTATTAGTACGAGACTCCAATGAACTAAGCAATACAAGAAAAAAATGATTATTATTTATATATATATATATATATATATATAATCATGAATGCGTCCTCTAATTGTGGGGAGTAACAGTCCCTTTACCTCCAAAATATTCATCCAACAACCTTTTATTTATCGTGATACGAGCCTTAGTAGGTTCTGATCTATTGTAGGGATCAAGAGAACTTCACCGATATATCTCGTCCTTTTTTGTATCAATACAATATTGCTTTTGCCTATTGCTTCTATGAAATTTCTATTGCCAATTTTGATTTTGCATTGATTTCATCAAGACCGCAGAAAATACTTTTATCTTTCGTCATGTAATTACTGCAACCACTGTTAAAGAAGAAGAACATGTAGAAATCAAAGAATTAATCACGAAGAAGTCAAACGAATTAGTGGTATTCAGCAGTTTCTCAAAAGAACTCGCAATCCAAGTATATATTTGTTTGAATGTAACTCATTACTCAAGCTCGTCCTTTTATGTTACTCCTATAGAAAGCACAATTTCACGTATATCAATATTAAAAATGTATTAATGTTATGAAAAAACATTATACTACTATCTATATTTCAAAATGTTATTATGTTGCTATTCTTTAAAAAATAATAATAATAAACACAACTTAATATGAATAATTTAAAAAACACAAGTCAACTATATAAATATTCAAGAAAAATATTATTTTATTATTCCTGGAGAAATTAAAATTTTATAAACCTTAATATTCTAAAAAAATATGTGTTAATCTTGAAGATTAACTTTACAAGTCTAAATCTGATAAATGTGTTAATGCTCATGGAGAAGCATAATTTCCATACAAATATTCCTCTTATTCTAGAAGAATAAATTGTTAAAAATGGGCTTCATGTTTGCAAAAATGAATCCCTTCCCCTTGCAACATTCAACTAAGAAGTCACTGAAAGCAAGTTCAAGGAACTTGGAGAGAGAAAGAAAAGGTGAAGTCATGTATAAATTAATGTAATTTACATGACAGGCAAAAAGTGAAAGAAATTGAAAAAAAAAGGGGGAAACAAAATAGGGACGCACGAGTTGCAGCCTTCAAGGCGTGCCATGACTCTCCAAGTTCAAGTAAGACTTGAGCTTTTTGTTCGTGTAAAACAGCTCGCTCCGGCATCAATACAATTGCAGTCTCCCACTTTCCAAGTGCTTCTTGGTAATTCCCATCCTTCAGAATAGAAAAAGAACGAAAACGGATGCATCATGTAGCGTATCTATGTATGAGCACCCAAAAGTGGTGTCATGTGAGAAATAGAAACATGATGTAGCAAATTTTCCACTTCTGTTTGGAATGCCTCGTTTCTGTACTTGAGCCATAAGTAATAGTACCTGTCCTTAAAATAATTACAATGGGAAAAATTTTAGCACATACTGCAAATAGGTAGCCAGTGAATATTGAAGGATGGCAAGTAAACATAACCCACATAAATTATGGAAGACAGAATTATGTTGATGCACTATCCAGGAAAAAAGCAGTAAACTTTGCAACCTTCAAATGGCTTGATATACCATTCAAGTAAGTATATGTTAGGCTCTATGAAACATTTGTTAATCCCTCCTCAAACTAGTCCTCCTCAACCTTTTTGAGCGAAGCTTGCCAGAGTATAGCATTTTGCAATTTTAGACTCTTATTAACAAATTTAAAGTTCCAGCTCATCAATTTTTTTTTTGGAAAGGTTTGCTTCATGCGAACCTCACATTTTGATTCCTTTTCAGGTTCAATATACTTTAGGCAGTGTCCCTCCTTGCAACCTTCCCTGCACACGAGTGCGCTCACATATCCACAGCCCTGGGTCTCATAGATATACTTTTAGATAATTGGACACGTATCATGTCATGCAAGCCATCCCAAATGGGTATTTCTCTTTGTATCCATTAATTCCTTTTAGTGAATGTTTTCAAATATGAAGACGATAAAGTTGATAGAAGCAGCAAAGGCAGGGCAAACACTTAACAAGAGATGGAATGAATCTTGACTAACACCATTTAACTAACATCTGTAGACACATTCAATATAAAATTCTTCGTGGATCAAGAAACTGCAAGTGTATTAAGCTAAGATCATAGGATGTTTGGTTCTTGTTATAGACTTGTTATAGGCACATCCAACAAAAAACTTTACACTGCAATCACGACTTTTCGGTGACAAGCATCTAAACATGATATTTACTTCTTCATACTCATATCACGCTCTTGAGGACAACCATAAATTAAGTAAAAAAGATTTCTGCATCCTTGTACAGTTGCTAAAGTAGAAAAATGAATGGTTGTAGAGTAGTCTAACTAAGAACAGCCACCATAAAGAAGACTTCTTTCCTTTAACTTGCAAAAAGATTTAGACATTCTACCTTTTCATACCCTTTTTGTAATTTTTTTCTCATTCAGTAAAACTTCACATTTACTTTGGGTTCTTTCTACATAAGGTGGAGTAAATCATGACGTGAATGCCCTTAAAAAATCTGTAGTCCGTGTATCTTTCAGAATTTCCACCAATATGAAACAAATAAATTCTAAATTTTCTCTTCCTCAATTTCAGCAAGGCAGAGACAATCTCCATTCAATCCTCTCAAACCACTTAGAAAAAGGCTGTCTCTCTAAATACACAAAATTAAAAAAAAAAAACTAAAACTCCAAAATCCGCAATCAGTTAAATAATTCAAATTCTAAATTGAGTACACCCACTTCAATTCATGATCAAAAATCAATATTCCAAATTCTTCAAACTGAAACATCTTATTTTACACTTTATTATTGTCCTTAAATTCACCAAACAGTATACATTAAAAAAAGAACCCTACAAAACAAATCAAACATAGAAAAAATACCTCGGCAAGCTTGTTTCCTTGAGCTTCATATTCTTCACCAAGCTTCTTATTATTCTTTTCATCATTCCCAAAAGCAGAAATTTCCTTATTCTTCAATTCTTCGTCCTGGACGGCTTTATCTTCTTCTACTACCTCTGTTTCAGTAGTTTTAGTTTTGGTGTTAGCATCATTATTTTGATTAACCTCATCATCAAAAGGGAGGTTCGAATAGTGAGAAATAGGTCGTTTTTTGTTCTGATTCTTCTTCCATGTCATCTTCATCCTCTCTTTCTTTCTTCTTCAGGGATTTGGGGTGGGGGAGTTTCTTTGACAAAGCATGAATTTGTAAGCCACGTTCAGAGTTGGGATAGATTTGTGTGGGCCTTATTTGGGCTTCTAGAATATTTGTTGGGCTGAGACAACTCATTGATTAGGGGAATTTGTCACAAGCTTTTTCACACTTAAGTGGTGGTTTTGCTATAGTGCACTTCTCTCCTAAATGAAACACGTCTTTGTCTCTTCACCACAAAACAAAGCCCTACAACTCACTCTTCTCCCGACCCATTCATCTTCCTTTCCAATATTTGTTCTCTCCAAAAATTCTCTCTAAATTCCGTATCTTGCTTTGGCTATGTTGATATAGTTTAGATAAGGAAAATATACTATAAGGTAGAGCTGAATTCACATGTCTTTTCACACTTAAATGATGGTTTTGCTACAGTGCACTTCTCTCCTAAATGAAACACGTCTTTGTCTCTTCACCACAAAACAGAGCCCTACAACTCACTCCTCTCTGGACCTATTCATCTTCATTTCCAATATTTGTTCTCTCCAAAAATTCTCTCTAAATTCCGTATTTTTCTTTGGCTATGTTGATATAGCTTAGATAAGGAAAATATAACGAAAGGTAGGGCTGAACTCACGAGCCTCTTCACACTTAACGGGTGATTTTGCTACGGTGCACTTCTCTCTGAAACACGTCTTTGTCTCCACACCACAAAACAAAGCCCTACAACTCACTCTTCTCCTGACCTATTCGTCTTCCTTTCCAATATTTGTTCTCTCCAAAAATTCTCTCTAAATTCCGTATTTCTCTCTAAAAAAACCATCAACAATCTTGCTTTTGCTCTGAACCTAATTCAAGTTCTCCCTGTCGATTGTGGAAAAGCAAACCCTAGATCATTCTAATATTCTTAGATCTTCAAACATAAGGTTCGAAGGACTTACGGAGTGGTCAGGTGAAGTAGCATCACCGGCTCTGTCATCGTGAACTCTGTTAGGTAAATCTTTTGAAACTATTTCAACCCCGGCTTCTTCGGAATATAAACCATCACCAGAGAGAAGGAAATGCCCCCGATATACAAGTTTGTTATTGTTTTAAGCTTGCCCAAGGTTTCACTAACTAGGAATATGTGAATTTAACATATACTATTTATCTTCTTCTTCCAGTAACTTAACAGTCCTTATCCCACATGTGAATAGATTTTTTATATTCTAGAATAACATAATTTAGTAAGCCTCTCTACATATTTAGAAAAAAATAAAATTCATCACAATGTAGCCATAGCGAACATTAAGTTATGTATGTAATTCATGAAACTCCAACACATTTAACACACTAACAATACTTTTAAAAAAACCCAGCCTGTGCAAGACTAGCTTATAAAAATAGAGGAATACCCCTTCGTCCTTACCTTTCAAATTTCAATTTTATAAATCAAGAGTTATGACTTTTTTTTTTTTTTCAAGAATAATGTATATCCTGATATCCACTACATCCTACCCCATCCCATCCCATACCATCCCACCCTACCCATCACCAATTGCAGAAATCCCCAATTTTTAAGATGTAATTGGTGGGAAGGTTAATCACCCATCGCTGCGGGGATATGGCCGAAGGGATGAGAAAGAAGAGGAGAAGGTTATGTGGCGGTGGATGGTCATGGTGTCTCGTCACCTACAAAAAGAAATTGGACGATGATGATTCAATTGTTGCCAGGTATTGAAGGTTGGTCTTGTTTGGACAGTGACTAGTTCGGACTATAGGGTGGAGGTTTGAGAGTGGAAGTAGGATGAGGGTTTGAGTAGGAAGTGATGACTATCGGCATTGGTGGTAGAGATGAGGTGGGTATTGAGTAAGAGGAGCAAGTGGCATCATAGTTGTTGATGGTGGTAGCGACTTTCGTGAGGGGTTGCTGCTGTTGCTTCGCCGAAGTTGCATTGAAGTGAGCTCGCGGTTGCTACGTCTGGCAACGATGTAGTGGCAATGACGCTACTGTTGGCAGTGATGCTACAATAACTGTGGCATTGCAGGATGACGATTATAGATCTAGAGGTTGCTGGTGGTGGTGTCGTGATTGGCGGTACTCTAACGACTAGTATATCTGGAAGTGAAGGATGCGTGCGGGGGATGTCGTGGTGCTTGCCATTTGTGATGGGTAGGGTGGGGTGGGGTGAACAATTAATTGGGTAATTTGTAATTAATAAATGGTTTGTGATTTATTGATTATGTAATTTGTGATTTGACATGTGATTGTGACTCATAGGCACGTAAACAGTTATTAGGTGGTCACGTGTATTTTTTAAATTTTTTTACAAATTTGTTAAATTTGAAATTGTATTCTTAAATGTTTGTATTCATGGAAATCTTCCAATACTTTATTTATTTTTACTCATTTGTAATTAAATTGAATTCTTTATTTTTTTTTCGATTTTTCAAAATGAAGCCACTCTTCCCAACCCAGCACCCTCGCCTCTAGGGTTCCACGGCAATAATAGAGCCTGTTCATGTGAGATTTTTCAACTGAAAAATAATTGTTTTGGACTTCTGTGGTTAAAATGAAAAATAAAATAAAATAAAATTTATTATGCCTATAAAATGTGTGGAACAAAATAATTTTTAAAATTGTTATAACAGTAACTAAAAGTGATTATTGATTTTAACAAAAATCATAAATCTCCAATTAATTTTATAATTAGATCTAATAAATATTTATAAATTATAAGGTATTCATTTATTATTAGATATGTATAAAAAGTTATTGAAGCTTGCCCACATACGATTTTCGGTCTGATTTAATTTTGCAAATTATAGTAAACATTTTTAGTTACTAAAATTTAAATTTGAACAATTCATTTCTTATTTATTTGATTAGTGTGTTTATATACTCGAATAGCTAGACTTTTCTTGTTTTAGTTTTTGTCCCTTTCAAATCAATTAACTTACTTAGAAGGTGAATTAAACAAAAAATTACATATATGTAATGTTGATATTAATAAAAGAATAATAATACGTACCTATCTGAAATGTTAATTTTTAATGACCAATATCACAGTATGTTGCCTTTTGATGAAAAGTAACACATCATTATAGTTGTTCATGTAACCTTGATGGGTTGCTCAATTGATCAGGCTTTGAGTTTGCTCCTCAATGGTCACCAGTTCGAGTCCCCTTAGGGCCACTGAAGTGAGAACTCGATTGTAAACCTCAGGGCCTCATGGGATTAGTTGAGGTGCGCGCAAGCTGATCTTGACATCCACTGTTATTAAAAAAAAAAGTTGTTCATGTAAAAAATTAAGAATTAAGCTATGTGTACATCATTGAGTGTACACAATGGTTTACACCCCCCCTCACATGGAAGGGGATCCGCACATATTTTAGAAAAAAGGATAAATTATTCTTATATTTACATTTTTAAGTGTAACCAAACATGTCAAATAAAATAATCTAGGAATCCTTAATATGATACTTGTTAATAAAAAATAACACGACATGGCAACAAAACATAATTTATTTTTTATGAATAACTATACTTCAAGCACGAATCATGTACATAAACCAGTCAATTTTTATCCTATGGTAACATGTACAATGGCCAACTATTTTGAAGGTTGACTCCAAATAAAAATCATCGATAGAAAATCAACCAAGTAGGATCTTTAGCCCCGTTTGGCCCCCATTATTTGACATTTTAATGGTTTGAGGAAGAAAACGTTTTAGGATTACGTGTAATATTATTTTATTGGATAATGTGTGAATGATAAGAAAAGATAGAAAAATAAATTATTGGATAATGGACGCTAAACAAGTTTTTAGTCTCAATAGTCGTTGACAATTTGTAAAACGACATTTAATTTGTAGTTTGCATTTCCTTCACATTTAACTGCGCATTTGCTGCGTTTCCTCTCTTTTCCGGTACTTATGGAGTAGCCTCTGCGAGCTCCCACCAATTTTGATGAAGAACGAGTTTTAAATTATTTTTTTAGTTAGTATTTTCTTTATCAAATAAATTTAAAATTTAATTCCGATTAAGAGTACTTTAGTCGTTAATTAGGTTTTTAAATTGTTATAAATATGGGTAGATATTTTCTTCAATTTTCAATCCAAATTAGTATTCGGGCTCGAATCAATGATTTGTCGATCAAATCGAATATTATTCGGCATTCTTAAAAAAATAATTGAATATTTTACGATATTCTTTATGAGTCAACGTATTTATCTCTATCACGCAAAATCTAATTTCCATTTTTCTTCTCTCTTGTGGACTTTTCAATCTCACTAGTCATTTTCGGGCTTCAGTTCCTTTGTTCTTCTTCTTTTCCTGGTTTCCTTTTCTATTGGATACTTGTCAACTTATGGGCTAAATGCATGTTTGTCTATGATTAAAAAAAAATCACTCATAAGTAAGTTTAGCATAAATAAATTATTAAGTTTTGAAATATGTAACTTTTTTTTGTTCAAATAATGTATATGTTACCATCAAATAAATAACATTTTCTACTCATAAGTGGTAAGAAAGTAACTTATTTTATTATGGTGGAAAATAAAAAGTTACTTAAAAGTTGGATTAACTTGTAACTCTAATCCAATCAGGCCATAGTTTTTGATTAATTAGTTGTCGCCAAGACCTTTCCAAGAAAAAGAACAGAAATTAGAAGTCATCTTCAACACGTTTTATTCACTATCAGTTCACACCTAGACAACAAAATCTGTGGCATAGATTCAGATTTGGGATTCACAAGTCAATTCAATTCCCATGAGCACCACAAGCCAAATTCTGAAGAAATGAATGGAGAGTGATTAGAGGAGATTCTGGTGGATAGCGTTCACACGGGAATGAAGGACTTACATAAGTCAATAACGATGATGAAGTTATAGACTTCTCAATTGGGATATGATAAAAAAATTTACGTAACCTATTTCAAGAGGCGAGTATGAAAGCCACTAAAAATTAGATGGACATTAGACTCAACGTATAACGACGAGAAGCATGATTACGGCGCATGACGTGTTATTCTTTAGTTTTTCATTTTTTTTTTCTCCGTATATGGATAGGATAAGTTCTACTTTAGTTTATTTGATATTAATAAATTATGTCGCCTAGAGTGGTTTAAATAAATAAAAAATACATGGGTCCCCCACCCCACACCGCACGTATGACTCGTTGTTGAAGAATATTAAATATAATAGCTCAAGAGTCTAAAAAGTTTAAACGAGCAATGTCATCCGACAAAAGTAATCCGTATGGAATTGTGCTACTGTTGTTACTTGACCTGTTAAAATAGAAGTTCATTACTTAATATACTGTGCCTGGCCCTACAATACTCACATTTATTATAGAGAAAGACGAGAACATTCAAATATGTCCTATTTGGTTTAGATAAAAATCACATTTTAGTAGATTTTAATAAAAAATTGGTGTAATCAGTTCTCATTATATATAGCCAAATCCATTCAATCTAAACCAAGGGTCTCTCTCCAAGAAATTCTTCCCTCTCAAGTCTAATTTTCTTCCACACTCTCCCTATATATTGTTCATATAAATCAAAACTAATTGTCAAGAATTTTATCCCCTCAACAGCAAGAAGAAGAAGACTCTTAAGATACTTTAATGGTGTTGATGGTGTCTGCAGCTAAGCAAGGTGCTATAGTCGGGTCTGCAGCCACGACGAATATGGTGGTGGAGGTGGAGACTTCATGGTTCAAGCCCAAGAAAGGAAGCGTCTATCCAGCAAAGAGGAGGTCGGTGAAGAAAATGATATTTGATGAAATTGGTCGTTGTATTCTTTCATGCTTTGGTTCGCTTTTCGGAAAGAATAGTACTAATAGGGTGCAGCCCAACTAACATGTGTAGATAAGACATATATATGTCGTTGTTTGTTCCATGCATGTGAATTTGTAATCTCAGGCCTTTCATTTAGAAAAAATGGCATGTATATTTTTCAGTTTTCAGTATTTCAATTAATTAATTTGTCTTCTTTCTTTCTTACTATTTTAAGGGTACCATTTCTTTATTTTTTGAACGCTGGAAGGAACAAAAGAAAGATCTTATTGTTTCTTAATAATTTCTGAATTAAGTTCAAATTTTGACGTCATGATATAGTGTCTTTAAATGGCACGTGTCTCGCGTTTTTTTTCCTCTAGACAGAAGTCGAATTTGACTTAAACGTGAATTAAGGGATTAGTAGATACAACAAAAACAAAAAAGTCTTCCCTCTTTATCATCTTAGTCGTTCAAATATGATTGGTTTATACTATGAAGATGAATTAAACTTTTATTTTCTTTATTGGATATTTTTTTTCTTTTGGGCTTCAATAGGAGAATCCGTAGTATAATTACATTTTGTCTAGACGCCTTCAATTGATGGGACATTATCCCGGGATACCTCATGGTTTATAAATCAATAAATGACCATAGACTTTATAGAAAGAGACAACTGGCTGTGGAGAAGCTAATTTTTTAGGATGTACATGTCTTGATGTACAAGTAGACATTTCCATTTTTTAGAAGCCTTATGTGGCGTCTAATAAGTGATTATTAGAGGTCATGTTATCGAGTTCTATTTTAGTTGGGCTCGATAGGAATGTCAAATTACTCCCACTCTGTCTGCATTGAATCGATCTTTAGCGAGATGGGAACGTGAAACGTGATTCCCTTCAGAATCTTATTGTCTATTTTATTTTTACGTTTTTAAATTTAAATCATATTTAAAAATTTTAAAAAATGCCCGACCCATCTTTCAAAAAATCCCTAACGAGGCAAGTGAGGCCAAGTCCACCCTGTCATTCCCCATTGCAACTCGATTTAGTTTGAACACATTTAAACCATGTTTATGAATTATATTAGCTTATTGAATTACGTTATGAAAATAATAGTAATAAAATATTTACATAAAATTACAAAAGTTATTTTTTTTAATATTAATTCATAAATAACATACATGAATTTATACAATCATTAAGGTTTCAAGTTTTAGATGATGGAATTCAATATGTAATTAAAACAGAAAAAAAAAATTGTATTTAAGTTGTTTTTGCATACTTATTTAATACATAAATATTAAACATTGATTAAATGAGCGAATTTCTACTCACAATTATATAATTATTACTTTTATAGATAAAAATCACCCAAAAAATAGAACAATAAAAATGAAGAGAAAATGACCAAAAGCGTGCAAAATTATGAAGTTGGAGACCAAAGTGAACAAGTTAGAAAGTNCTACTCACAATTATATAATTATTACTTTTATAGATAAAAATCACCCAAAAAATAGAACAATAAAAATGAAGAGAAAATGACCAAAAGCGTGCAAAATTATGAAGTTGGAGACCAAAGTGAACAAGTTAGAAAGTTCAAGGACCTGGGATTACAATTTTCGAGGGTATGATTGATACGAAAGGCAAAATTTGAGGATTGAATTGTACAAGATCAAATTTGAGGGACCTAACACACAATTATCGGGAGAACTTGGCTGCAAAAATGGGACCAATTGAATGTTTTAAACAGCACTTTTAAAACTGGGGGGGGGGGGGGGGCCCTTTTTTNGGGGGGGGGGGGGGGGACCTTTTTAATTTATTTCCAAAAATTAATGACTTCATTGTAAATTTTCCAGGGTTTTAATATTAAAACGGGCAGCAGCATTCATTCGGGGGAGAATTTTCAAATTAGCCCGGTCAAACGGACCTTTTAGGTTTTTTATAGAAAATTCTATTTTGCCCTTAATAAAATGAATTTCTTTATTGTAAAACATATCCTTCATTTATGAATAGTTTTAAAAACTAGTTTTTATTCTATATTTCTTTTATTTTATTCGTTTTCACTAGATATTTCTTCTGATTCTGATTTTTCTTTAAAAATTTCTTCATCAGTTTCTATTTTTTCAAAGTTAATTTCTTCACATTCATTTCTAATTTGTTCAAAATCTGTAATTACAATCCTTACTTTCTTTTTTGGGCATTCAGTACT
>CAIGRT010070727.1:0-10261 GCA_903798405.1 Fraxinus platypoda | reverse complement strand
TAAGAATTAAACTAAACTACTAATCTTGCGTTAAAACAAATAACAAATAGGGTTCATCTTCATCCAATGCCAAAAGGGATCTAGCCTAGCATGTTAATATATAAATTACAAGAAGAATAACAGAAAAATATCACCCAGGATCATGAAATAATTCAAAAGATGTTGATCTTCAATCCCAAGGTTGAATTCTTCAAAATCTTAATGTAATTGACTTTCAATTCCTTACTAGGGTTTGATCTCCTCTCTCCAAATATAGTAATTGGCCTCTTGTTTTTTATGAATTTGATTATAATATTTTGTAGGGAAGAGGCAAAAGAGGCTTTTTTTTNTGTTTTTTATGAATTTGATTATAATATTTTGTAGGGAAGAGGCAAAAGAGGCTTTTTTTTTCAATGTGTTGCCTTCGTTCTCTATTTATAAGAGCTAGAAAATATGCCAAAATCGTGTCCAATTTGGGTTCCAAAAAAGTTTGAATCGCGAAAGAAAACTGGTGATTCATCTACAAAAATGGCCCCACGCTCGCATAGGCATAACCATCGCGCACACCGTTGAGCCAAATGGCTCTCCGGGTGGGAAAAATAGGGTACTGCGCGCCCGGAGGTTCACTTTTGTTCGTCCCTGAGTAGTTTTCAGTGTTTTGGCCATAACTTTCTCTACAGATATCCTATGATTCAAAATGCGTTGGAAAGATAATTTAAAGGGATAAAATTCTTCTAGAAATACAATGTTTTCCAATTCGGCTGGAAATTGATTTGTGAAAATACTTCAACTATATTTCACTCATTTGACCTTAAATTGCATCCAATTGATCCAATATGATCTTCAATCATCATTTTGTGGTCCGAATCAACTATTGGATGTTTACAATTTGGTCCCCCAAACTTTGGATTTCCTTCGTTCTCACACGTTTTTCGTTCCTTTCTTCTAAATCCACCAATTTGCTTTGAATTCAACCTACAAACATAATTAACACAAAATTAAGCTATAAATCATCCAAAATACTAACAAATACTCTAATTTAATGGCCTAAATAAGTGTACAAAATACACTTATTACTTTCGTAGGAGAAGCCTCCAATAGTTGCAATAGCTCATATGGTTGTAACAATTAATGTGGTTCCAATTCCAAGAGTTATTGCTCATGTTGTGGTCCTGATTCCTCTACGGGAAAAGCCTTCAAAAGATGCTACATTTCCAGTAGTTATGACAAGTGTTGTCGTTCCAGTTTCAGGAGCTCTTGCAGCTATGGTTCTAATTTTCCAATTGTCATTTTTAATATCTGCTGGGTATTTGAATTTTGTCACCACTTATATCATTTACTAGTAAGTTTTGTCTTTTTAGTTTAATGTTATATAATTTATGCATATACATGCTTTATGCGTATGATGAAATTTTATGAATCTGATTTCACCAACTTTTTTCCTTTATTGTGAAAAATACAATTTATACATATTTCTCATTTTTGTTAGATTCATGAGTTTTTTTGTGTTGTACTTTTAGGGTGATTGTTACACGTTTCTGTGCAGTGTATGAGAGTCTGGGCTAGGTGGTATAAGAATATGTGCAAGCTTGGAATGATGATGTAGATTATTATGACCCTAAGTAATATATGTTTGCACATCCTCCAAGTGTCGGTCTTTCAATATTTGAATAATGTACCAAGGACAATTTAAATGTTTATTGTAGAAAATGGCCTGCAAGGATGTGCAAACATGTTTACCGTGGGCCCAACAAATCGTGCCAATTGTCTTTTCAACCTTAACCATACAAATTTATTTTAACTTGACTAAAATCCAACAATTCTTTAATTTGACTGAAAAAAGAAAAATGTGAATATCAAAATGCATTAATGATGTCTAATAAGAGTAGGAAAGGCCCAGATCATATCTCTGAATTCAAGACTATTGTTGAAGTTAATGATCATTACTTTGAGACTCCCATTCACTTCGAGTCTTTCAAGAAGGCTCAACATCTTGGGGCACAAATTGCGTACCACCACTTTTTTCAGCAACCTTTTCCATTTGGTCAGCATCTCCCATAATCTAGTGTTGTCGCTTGCAATAGTTTCTACGATTGTGCCAATTGCTGCGGTTCCAATTTTGTAAGGTTCTATAGTAGATCTAGGAGTCGGTGCTCATGCATATTTGAATTATGCCACCATTGATATCACCTATTAATAAGTTCTATTTTTTTTTTAATGTTATATAATTTATGCATTACATGCTTTATATGTATGACGGAATTTTATGAATATGATTTTATCAACTTTTTTTCTTTACTCTAAAAAATCTAATTTATACTTATTTTTCATTTTTTTCAAATAATGAGGATTTTTGTGTACACTTTTATGGTTGTATGAGAGTTTAGGTAGGTAGTTTGAGAATATGTGCAAGGTTGGACTCATGATGTAGATCATTTTGACTGTAAGTAACATGTGTGTACATCTTCCACGCGCCAATTTTTTCAATATTTTAATAACATATGGAAGAGAATTTCTGCGTTTTTTTTAATAGAAAATGGCTTACAGGATGTAAAGACATGTTTACCATGGGGTCCACGAATCTTGCCAATTGTCTTTTCAACCTTAACCCTACGAATTGATATTAACTTAACTAAAAGCCAACAAATTCTTTAATTTGACTAAGAATAGAAAAATGTGAAAATTCGAATGCATTAATACTGTCCAACGAAGACATGATAATGGCTCAGATCATATATCTCGATTCACGGCTATTGTTGAAATTAATGATCATTACTTTGAGACTCCTATTCATCGCAAGTCTTTCAAGAAGGCTCATCTTGGGGCACAAATTGCATACCTTTACTTTGTTTAGCATCCTTTTCCATTTGACTGGCATCTCCCATCATCGAGTATTGTCGCATGCACATCTAGGTGCAGAAGCTCAAGCACTGGTTTCGATGCCTCCGTAGGAAAAGCCTCCAATAATTGCAATAGTTTCTATGATTATGCCAATTGCTGAGGTTCTTTCATAAGCTTCTCTAACCGATCCAGGAACTGATGCTCATGCTATAGTTCTAATATGTCTACGAGAAAAAGGCTCCAAAGATGCTATATTTCCTGTTAGTTAAACAGATATGGTTCTGATTTCAGAAGCACTTATAGCTAAGCTCTCGTTTTCCTTTTTTGAATATCTGTCAAATATTTAAATTCCGCCACCATTGATATCACATGCTAGTAATTTTTTCTTTCTAGTTTAATGCCATATAATTTACATGTGTATATGCTTTATGTGCAGGATATAATTTTATGAATCTGAATCCTTTAAATTTTTTTCTTTATTCTGAAAAATGTAAATTATACTTAATTTTCATCTTTTTTTAATTAATGAAATTTGTTGTGTTGTATTTTTTGGGTTAATTGTTGTATGTTTCCATGTAGTATATGAGAGTTTGGTGTAGGTGGTTTAGAAATAGGTGCATGTTTGGAATGGTGATGCAGATCATTTTGATACTAAAATGTCCACACATCCTTGAGGAGTCGGTGTTTTAAGTATTTGAATAACGTGCCAATGATAATTTCGGTGTTTACTGTAGAAAATATCTTGCAAGGATGTGCAGACATGTTTATCGAGGGCCCACAAATCTTGCCAATTATCTTTTCAACCTTAACATTACGAATTCATTTTAACAACTGAAATCCAACAAATTCATTAATTTGACTGAAATTAGAAAATGTTAAAATCCAAATTGCATTAATAGTGTCCAAGGAAGAAATATGAATGGCTTTGATCATGTCACGATTCACGACTATCTTTAAGTTAATGATCATTACTTTGAGACTCCAATTCACCGCAAGTCTTTCAAGAAGGCTCATCTTGGGACCCAAATTGCGTACCACGACTTTGTTCAACAACCTTTTCCAATCAGCCAGCATATCCCGTCATCGAGTGTTGTCGCACATCTAGGTGTCGATGCTCAAGCAGTGGTTCCAATGCCTCCGCCGCAGGAGAAGCCTCCAATAATTGAAACAATTTCTACTGTTGTGCCAATTGCTGCGATTATTTCATAAGCTTCTATAATGGATCCAAGAGCCGATGCTCAAGCTGTGGTTCTGATTCCTCTATGAGACAAACGTTTCCAAATATGCTACATTTCCTATTAGTTGTGTTAAGTAATGTTGCTCTCATTTCAGAAGCCCTTATAGTTGTAGCTCTAGTTCTCCAACTTTCATTTTTTTAATATCTGCCGGATATTTGAATTCTGCCACACTAATATTACCTACTAGTAAGTTTTTTTTTTTAGATTGATGTTGTATAATTTATGTATACATGTTTTATGCTTAGGATGGAATTTTATTAATCTGATTTCATCAACCTTTTTTCTTTATTCTGAAAATTATAATTTATACTTGTTTCTCATTTTTTTATATCAATGAGTTTTTTGTGTTGATTGTTGTACGTTTCTATGTAGTGTATGAGAGTTTGGTACTGGTGGTTTGGGATTATTGCATGTTTCGAGTGATGGTGTGGATCATTTTGACCCAAAGTAACATGTCTACACATCGTTCAGGCACCATAAAAATGAGAATGGCAAGGATTTGAAGACATGTCGTGTGGCCCACGAATCTTGCAAATTGCCTTTTCAACCTTAATCCTATGAATTCATTTTAACTTAACTAAAATCGAACAAATTCTTCAATTTGACTGGGAATAGAAAAATGCAAAAATTCCAAATGCATTAATGGTATCTAAGGTAGGAATGGGAATGGCCCAGATCATCTCTCGATTAATATCTGCCGGATATTAAAATTTCGCCCCCACTGATATTACCTAGTAGCAAGTCTTGTCTTTTTAGGTTGATGTTGTATAATTTATGCATGTACAAGATTTTATGCATAGGATGAAATTTTATGAATCTAATTTCATCAACTTTTTTTCCTTTATTCTAAAAAATATAATTTGTACTTATTTCTCATTTTTTTATTAATGTCTTCTTTTGTGTTTTACTTTTTGAGCTAATTGTTGTACGTTTCTATGTAATGTATGAGAGTCTGGTGTAGGAGGTTTGGGACAATTAACCCTAAGTAACGTATATGCACATTCTCCAAGCGCCGGTGCTTTCAATATTTGAATAATATTTATTGTATAAATGGCCCGCAAAAAGTATAGACATGTTTATGCCCACAAATCTTGCCAATTCTCTTTTCAACTTTAACCCTACGAATTCATTTTAACTTAACTAAAATCCAACAAATTCTTCAATTTGATTGTGAAACAAAAAATATAAAAATCCAAAATGCATTAATGGTGTCTAAGGTAGAAATGTGAATGGTCTGAATCTTATCTCTCAATTCACGGTTATTGTTGAAGTTAATGGTCATTGCTTTGAGACTGGCAAGTCGTTCAAGAAGGTTCAACATCTGGAGCATCAATTGTATACGACCACTTTGTTAAGCAACCATCTCAATTTAGCCAGCATCTCCCGTCATCTAGTGTTGAGACTCATCTAGATATCGAAGCTCAAGCTGTGGTTCCGATGTCTCTGTAAGAAAAGCCTCAAATAGTTCCTCAGAAGCTCTTTTAGCTGTAGCTCCTACTCTCCAACTTTCATTTTTTAATGTCTGTCGCATATTTGAATTCTACCACCAATAATATCACCTACTAGTAAGTTTTTTTTAGTTTAATGTTATAAAATTTATACATATTTTATAAGTAGGATGGAATTTTATGAATCTAATTTTATCAACTTTTTTTCTTTATTCCAAAAGGTCTAATTTATACGTATTTTGCATTTTTTATTAATGAGATTTGTTGTGTTATACTTTTTGGGTTGATTTTTGTATGTTTTTACACTGTATATATGAAAGTCTAGTGTAGGTGGTTTGGCAATATGTGCAAGTTTTGGGTGAAGATGTAGATCTTTTGATCCTAAGTAGCATGTATGCACATCCTCTAGGTGTCGATGCTTTCAATATTTGAATAACGTACCAAGGACAATTTCGGTGTTTACTTAGAAAACGGCCTGCAAAGATCTGTAGACATGTTTATTGTGGTGCCCATGAATCTTATCAATTGTCTTTTCAACATTAACCCCACGAAATCGTCTTAACTTAACTAATATCCAACAAATTCTTCAATTTGACTGAGAATAGAAAAATGTAGGAATCCAAAAAGCATTAATAGTACATAAGGTAAGAATGGGTTCTCGCTATTGTTGAAATTAATGGTCATTACTTTGAGACTCCTATTCATTGCAAGTCATTCAAGAAGGCCCAAGATCTTGGGGGCACAAATTACGTACCACCACTTTTTTAGCTAACATTCTCCACTTGGCTAGCATCTCCCATCATCTAGTGTTGTCATTCATCTAGGTGCCAATGTTCAAGCTGTGGTTCTGATGCCTCCACATGAGAAGCCTCCAATAGTTGCAATAGTTATTAAGATTGTGCCAATTGTAGCGGTTCCAGTTTCGCAATCACCTATTGCGGATTCGGGAGCTAGTACTTATGCTATGGTTCGATTCCTCAACAGGAAAATTCCTGCAGTTGTGCTAAGTGCTGCAGTCCAATTTAATAAGCTCTTGTAGTAGTAGCTCCACTTCTCCAACTTTCACTTTTTTATTAACCGGTGAATATTTGAATTCTGCCACCATTAATACCACCCACTATTAAGTTTTGTCTTTTTAGTTTAATGTTATATATATTTATGCATGTACATGCTTTATGCATAGAATGGAATTTTATGAATCTGATTTCATCAATTTTTTACTTTATTCTGAAGAATATAATTTATACTTATTTCACATTTCTTTTCGATTTATAAGTTTTTTGTGTTTTACTTTTTGGTTTAATTGTTGTACATTTCTATCAAGTGTACGAGAGTTTGTTATAGGTGGTTTGTGAATATGCACAGTTTGGAATGATAGCGTAGATAATTTTGACCCTAAGTAATATTTATGCACATCCTTCATGCACCGATTTTCATAACGTATCAAGGATAATTTACATATTTACGGTAGAAAATGGTCTGCAACGATATGTTGACATGTTCATCATGGGACCCACAAATCTTGCCAATTGTCTTTTCAACCTTAACCTTTCGAATTTATTTTAACTTAACTAAAATTCGAAAAATTCCTCAATTTGACAATAAATAGAATAATATAATACTCCAAATAGCGTTAATGGTGTCTATGGTAGAAATGGGAATGGCCCAGATCATATCTCTTGATTCACGACTATTTTTGAAGTTAATGGTCATTACTTTGAGAATCACATTCACTTCAAGTCATTCAAGCAGGCTTAATTTCTTGGGGCACAAATTGTGTACCACTACTTCGTTCAGCAACCTTTTCCATTTGGCCAGCAAGTCCCGTCATCAAATGCTGCCACTCATCCAGGTGACGATACTAAAGCTATGGTTCCTGAAGGGAAATTGGCACAATGATGCAATCAACCCAATGGGCTGAAACTGTTGGCCCAGTTAACTGAATAAAATTGTTTTATTACTTGGTGCAAAAACGTGTGTGGATTGAATGACGAAGTCGTGTTTCACTTACCTTTTACTTTGGACGGTCAGGATGTCACCAAGTGAAATCACCACAGCCGTTGGATGAAGGTCACTTTTGGAGACTCGTATAAAAGGCTCGTCTAGGGTTTGTACAGTGGACTGACGCTCTGATTTTCTCTCTCTCTCTCTCGATTGTTCTGCGCCGTTCGAATCTCTTCTCTCAATAATCTGTTGAAATCAAAATTACTCTTTTGATTTCTTTGTTCTCTCGAAAAGACTTGTAATCTTGTGTGATTCTTCTTTTAGTTGAGAGTGTTGTTCTTGAGTGAACTGTTGTTGTTTGAGGATTGAGATCTTGTGTGAAATACGGGTTTAGTCTGAGTGCTTAAACTCTTTGTAATCCATACCTTGGTTGTGGTTTATGTTCGAATGGTTGTTATTCAGTGATTGAGACACTGATTGTATGAACTCTACCTGTGAATCTTTGATAATAAAGATAAGTGTTCACTTTACAGTTTCTTATGTTCTGTGTTCGGTTTTTTCTTTACTGCACTTAATCTTTACAGTTTTTGTTGTTGTTACATTTTGCATATATTTGGTGTTTGATCTTATAAGCTAATCACTGATTCTCCTCCCAACAGTTCCAGTTTCGTAAGCACCTATAACGAATCCAGGAGCCGGTGCTCATGCTGTGGTTCTGATTCCTCTACGAAAAGTGCTCCAAAATATGCTACATTTTCTGCAGTTGTGCCAAATGCTGTTGTTCCAGTTTCAGAAGCTCTTGTAGTTGTAGCTTCAATTCTCCAACTTTCTTTTTTTTTTAATAACTATCGGATTTATTATTCTGCCACCACTGATATTTGCATTATATTTGAATTCTGCCACCACTAACATAACCTACTAGTAAGTTTTGTCTTTTTTGTTTAATGTCATATAATATATGCATATACGTTTTATGTGTAGGATGGAATATTACGAATCCAATTTCTTCAACTTGTTTTTCTTTATTTTGAAAAATGTAATTTATACTTAATTCTCATTTTTTTTATTAATGAGATTTGTTGTGCTATACTTTTGGGTTGACTACTGTATATTTCTATGCAATATATAAGAGTCAGTGTATGTGGTTTGGGGATAAGCAAGTTTGGAATGATGATGTAGATCTTTCGATCCTAAGCAACTTGTGTGCACATCCTCCAAGCGTCAATACTTTCAATATTTGAATAACTACCAGGGACCATTTAAATGTTTTATGTAGAAAACGGCTTGCAAAGATCTGCGGACATGTTTATCGTGGGGCCCATGAGTCTTGCCAATTGCCTTTTGAACTTAAACCCTGTGAATTCATTTTAACTTAACTAAAATCCAACAAATTCTTCAATTTGACTAGGAATAGAAAAATATAAAAATTCAAATGTATTAATGGTATCGAAGGTA
This sequence comes from Fraxinus platypoda, assembly GCA_903798405.1. Classification (NCBI taxonomy): domain Eukaryota; kingdom Viridiplantae; phylum Streptophyta; class Magnoliopsida; order Lamiales; family Oleaceae; genus Fraxinus; species Fraxinus platypoda. The sequence goes on along the minus strand of CAIGRT010070727.1, from coordinate 1,356 downwards.
GAAATGGGAATGGCCTAGATCATATTTTTCGATTCACGACTATTGTTGAAATTAATGGTCATTACTTTGAGACTCTCATTCACTACAAGTCGTTAAAGAAGTCTCAACATCTTGGGGGGAACAAATTACATACCACCGCTTTGTTCAGCAAACATTCTCCATTTGGCCAGCATATCCCGTCATCTAGTGTTGTCACTCATCCAGGTGACGATGTCGAAGCTGTGGTTCCAATTACGTAAGCACGTATAGCACATCCTGAGTCGGTGCTCATGCTATGGTTCAATTCCTCTACAAAAAATGCTTCCAAAAAATGCTATATTTCATTTAGTTGTGCCAAGTACTGCAATTCCAGTTTCAGAAGCTCTTGTACCTGTAGCTTCAATTCTCCAACTTTCACTTTTTTAATATCTCCCGGATATTTGAAATTTGCAACCACTGATATCTGTTGGATATTTGAATTCTACCACCAGTGATATGACCTACCAGTAAGTTTTTTTTTTTTTATTTTAATGTTACATAATTTATGCATATACATGTTTATGCGTAGGATGGAATTTTATGAATCTTATTTCTTCAACTTGTTTTTCTTTATTCTGAAAAATATAATTTATACTTATTTCTCATTTTTTCTATTAATGAGACTTTTGTGTTTTACTTTTTGAGTTGATTGTTGTATTTTTCTGCACAGTATATGAGAGTTTGGTGTAGGTGGTTTGGCAATACGTGCAAGTTTGGAGTGAAGATGTAGATATTTCGATACTAAATAACATGTATGGACATCCTCCACGCGCCGATGCTTTCAAAATTTGAATAACGTACCAAGGACAATTTCGGTATTTACTGTAGAAAACGACTTGAAAGAATGTGCAGACATGTTTATCATGGTGCCCATGAGTCTTGTCAATTGTCTTTTCAACTTTAACACTACGAATTTGTTTTAACTTAACTAAAATCCAAGAAATTCTTCAATTTCATGGAGATAGAAAAAATGTAAAAATTCAAAATGCATTAATGGTATCTAAGGTGGAAATGGTAATGGCCCACCACATTGTTCAGCAACCTTATCCATTAAGCCAAATCTCCCGTCATCTAGTGATGTCGTTCATCCAGATGCCGATGCTCAAGCCATGGTTTCGATGCCTCCACATGAGAAGCCTCCAATAATTACAATATTTCTTATGATTGTACCAATTGCAGCAGTTCCAATTCTGAAGCACCTATAGTAGATCTAAGAGTCGGTGCTCACGTTGTGGTTCTAATTTGTCTACGGGAAAAAAGCATTCTAAAGTTGCAACATTTCTCACAATTGTCCCAAGTGCTGTAGTTCCAGTTTGTAAGGGAATAAGCCTCAAGAAC
>CAIGRT010070661.1:0-11011 GCA_903798405.1 Fraxinus platypoda | reverse complement strand
CTTGAATTAATGGAATGAAAATATTCGTATTTCGTATTTTTTATTTTTTATTTTTAACCTTTGTAAATAGTTTATTCGCAATAGAAAGTTATTAATATAATAATTAATTAATTATTATTTTGTAAATGTCATCCAAATTTTCGATGAAAGTAAAAAATGGAAGATTCGTAGCTATTTAGGAACAAATAGTTCCGTATGAAATATGTTGGTGGTTAGCGACGGAAACAAAAACGAAATATATGTAGCTATTTAGGAACAATTACTTCCGTAGGAAAATATGTTGGTGGTTAGCGACGGAAACAAAAACGAAACATTCGTAGCTATTTAGGAACAATTATTTCCGTAGGAAAATATGTTGGTAATTTGCGACAGAAACAAGAACGGCAGATGCATAGCTAATATAGGAACAAGTTATTAAACCGTCGTTAATCACAAACAAATCAGCCACTATATTTCCGTCGCCAATTAGCTACGCAATATTCGTTGGTGAACAGCGACACCTTATTTCCATTGCTATTACCGACGGCTAATATAAATCCGTCGCTCATTTTACCGATGGGGTGTTTACCGTCTGATTTACCGATAGATGAATTCTGTCTCTAAAGGTTATTGCCAACGGATTTTGGAGCTTCAACGACACATAATTCCCTCTCTGAAGCCGCATTTTTTTGTAGTGTTCTTTGATAATTTACAGTTTGGGTGGTCAGAATCTACTAAGGTTTAGTGGTGTCTAGACTAACTCAAAGTTATCTTTTCTAGTAGATCATTTTGGCAAGGTTTGCCCGCAAGTTTTTTTTATCCTTGTGAAGATATGTCATTTACTTTTATGTTTTTAATCTATATTTCATGATTGACACATAGGTTTAATCTGATATTCAACTTAATCATCTAGAAACAATAAATAAGTGACTTTTTTTTTCTTTTTATTGATTGTTATTCTACATTATACACTTCTAGGTATTGTTGGGGTCTAAATGTCCAATTTCGGTTATTTCATTTTCGCAATTGGTATCAGAGCTTAATTCGATCCTTAACCCAATTTTATCTAAATGAGTCAATCACTTTCCATTCCTCCTTATTTTGACGATAGTAATTATGCTTATTAGAAGGTTAGAATGAGAGCCTTTTTAAAGTCAATGGATGAACGCGTATGTGTTAGTGTAGAAAAGGGTTGGACTTCCCCATCTACATGTGTTGCTGGTTTTGTTACACCAACAAATATGTCTACTTGGACTAAGGATGAGTTAATCGAGTGTAATTAGAATAGCAGAGGTTTGTATGCCATCTTTATGGCTATTTCCCCTGAAGAGGTTAAGTGTGTGTCCATGTGTGAGACGGCGAAAGATGCTTGGGATATTTTAGAAACTACACATGCTAAGATCGTAAAAAACTCTAAGCTCCAAATTTTGACTACCAGGTTTTAGGAAATTAGGATTAAAGATGAAAAGTCTTTTGATGATTTCTATACTAAATTGAATTATATAGTCAACTCTAGTTCAACCTAGATGAGAGAATTTCCGAGACTAAGATTGTGAGGAAAGTTATGAAATTCCTACTTTAGAGATTTAAACTTAAGGTCGTTGTTATTGAAGAAAGAAAAGACCTAGATGCTATTAAGATAGAAGAACTAGTATGATCTCTCCAAAGTTATTAACTTAGCGTACCACAGTCGAAGAAAAACAAGTCTTTAGCCTTAAAACACTATTAATGAAAAAACTAGTGATCAAATTGATGATGACACCCTAAAGAATGAGAAGTTTTCCTACTTTACTAGAAAATTTAAGAAATTCTTTAGGAATAATAAGAGACGTTCCGAGAGATATAAGGATAACTATAGTAAATCTAGAGATGCCTGGAAATGTGAGGTGTCATGAGTGCCAAAATTTTGGACATGTTAATTTGGAGTGCCAAGTTATAAGAAAACCCTAGGTGAGGCTATGAACACTACTTTTACTAATAAAGATTCTAGCCCCAATAATTAAAGTGAGATCTTCAATCTTGATAAGGGAGGGAATTATATGGCATTCACTTCTATGGTTAAAAGTGAACATGTTGAAGAGAGTGAGACATGTGAGGACAAAGATCAATGTAAGTCTTTAAAGGAAGAATCAGAAAATGATAGGGATATTTATGAGGCTTATAATGAATTATATGAGAAGTGCCTCATGTTGAAAAAAGGCCTTTAAGAAAATTGCATAATCTTGAGTTAGAAAATGGAAGTTTAGTGATTAAACTTGAGGAGTTTACTAGAAGATTGAATGAGTTGAGGGGTTGAGAAAGAATCCTTAGATGTTAAGGTTAAATCTCTTACGAGTGAGCTTGAGAACTCTAGTGCCCAACTTCAATTTTTTCTACTGGTTCTAAGAAGATTGAAAACATGATAGGATTGAATAAACTGCCTATGACAAGACAGAATGTGGGAGCCATAGGATAGAAACCGTTTGTGCAACATAGGTTTCCTCAATCTAAAGTTCAAAACTTGAGACCTAGAGTAGTTCCTATATTCATCCCTACTTGTCACAATTGTCCTGAGTTAGGTCACATTAGACCTAGATGCCATAAATTCTTGGTTATAAGAACAATAAACATGATCTTACTACTCATGGTAGATTATTGACTAATCAAGTGAGTCACTTGACTGAATTGTTAACTCAATGGACTAAGATTACATCTTTTAAGATGATTTAGGTCAAAAAGAGTGAACTCTCTGGTCAAAGTGATGCATTAAATTGCGATTTTGCGCATTGCTCTTTACGGTAAGAGTGTTTGTTCGTCTCATTGAGTAGGTTGTTAGGTGCATACATTTGTATTGATCATGATATCTATATATTCATGCATGCACCCACATTCATTGTACATTATTATTTTTTTTTGTATTATTCCTTTATTATAAAAAAAATTGGAAAAAGAAAAATGATTTTTGAAGCCATAGCACTTCCAATTAATATTTTTGGACATGTTATTTTGTAATCAACTACTAATAAAGTTTATGAACGGTGAATAAATTTTCTATTAACTTTGTTAAGAACTTGTTTGGAATACTTGGTATAGGTTATTGTATGTATCATCTGTACTGTACACATTAAACTCTTGTAAGTAGGTGTCGACCACATGTGTAAGATTTGGGATGACGATCATCGGTGTGGTGAGATGACTTTGAATATTGAATGACCTTTATCTAGTTGGCCTAAGCTCTTGTACATTCCTCAAAAATGAAAAAGAGTTTTGAGATTCAAAATAGTTGAATAATTTGTAATACATCATATACTTTTCTTAAAACTTGGTACCCTATAAACATCTTACTCGAGAGTCGTCGATCTAAAGCTCATTACGTAGGTCAATAAGAAAATTTAATGAAGATTAGTCTGCATATAACAAAAAATTATTTAGAGAAAAAAATGTATATATGTGCTTACAGAGGGAAAAAGAAAACGTATACAAAGAAAATTCAAACATGAGCTTGTTATTTAAAATGTTCTAGTAGCACTGGGTTTGCCTTCATACTTTTAGTAATATATCCATTCACTAGGGATTTCTTTGCAGCTCATTTCTTACTGATTTACTTGTTTACAAGAGATTAGTGTCATTTTTCACACGTGTTGCTTATACAATTTACTCTATATAGGTTTAAAATGAGTTATATGGGAAAAAATTATATTGCTTGATTTTCCTTAGTGATTTGAAACAAAAAAAAAGGGGAAAATATTAATATTTATTTCAGGGAGTGAAGTATAGAAGTTAGGAGGATAAATAATTTGATTTTGATATGAGTTAGGAGAAGAAATAATTTTTGATGATTGGACTAGCATGATTTGATACTTTGCCATATTGATATTAAATATTTTGTATAAAATTGATATCATATTCTGTGTTGCCAGTTCAACTATTGTGACATTATATTTCATGTGGTCATGTTTAGATTCTAAGTTATTGATGCTCGTAGTATTACATACTTTAGTGTTACACATATTTTACTTGTGTTGTTTATATAACTTAGTTATATGCTTTATTGAGTTTCCTCTTGCTTTTACATGTAATATTGTTGATTTCACGTGTTTTGGGAAATAGTTATGACAAGTTGTTGAATTGAAGTTTGAGTCTTTGGGTTGATAGATGTTGGTTACATTGATTTTAATTTCGAAATAAATAATTTTATCATGGAATGTCAAATGGGGAGTTTGTTAAGTCCAATTGTAATTGGCAAGTTTCGTGTCCAAAATCATGTGTTATTGAGTTGTAATTAGAGTAAGAGAGTCGGGGTTGGTAGTAAAAGTCTTAAAGGAGGCAAAGACGTCAAAGATAGACTAAGAAGAAAACATAGGCACAAAATCGCTCGTTGGCCGCACATGGTACGCTTGAGTTCAAAAAGCAAAAACATGGTTGTTCGCCAGGTGCAACTCTAGTGCTCGAGCGACAGACTTACTACTTGCTAGCCGCGAGAGAGTCCACTTAAGCGGTGGATATATCTAGAGAAAATCTAGTTAGCGTAAACAGCCTATTTTACAGACCTAAACAACCTCAAATACCCGATATTATAAATACCCAACCACAATTCGTCTCAAACTACCTCTGATACTTAGGTTGAGCTATTATTTATTCAAGAGAACATTCTACACAGATCAAACATCAATTTCACAATTTTCTTGATTCAACCACAAGATCAAAATACAAAAGATCAAACCAAAGGGAAGTGAGCTAACTCATAAAGGGTTGTCCAACCAATGAATGGACCACAAGTAACACAAGTTAATGGTTGCTTCTAGTGGCCCAATTTCTTCTTGGGTCGAGCCAATCAATTGTGGTATCGATACAATTAATCCAACAAACGTTTTAACATTATCGCCCGAATTTATTGGGTATCACAATTCAACAAATCTCCACTTTGATATCTAATGAACCTTCAAGCAAACAACATAAAGTTTATACCTGCCTAATCAAGGTAACCAAATAGAATAATAGACCTTACCCCGTGTCTCGGTCCCGACACACATACCATTTCTGCTCTATGTACTCACCAATGGCTAAGATCAATAAAACCCAAGTACAAACAGGTATTCACAATAATCTCAAGCATATATAAAACATGCAATAAAAATATAACATAGGATAATATACACATCTTTTTAAAACATGTTCAACAAGCAACGAATATCAAACTAACACCAAGTGAATCAAGTAAGATGGCCAATATATTATGAATAAATGACCCCACAAAACGATCTCACCACTGTTATCCTACCCCATTCATGTAACTCATAACTTGAGAACACATATCTCCTCATATCACCAACCATGCTCATTAGATTTGTCACTCCGTAAACCACTATAGATCCTAAGTCAATGCGATGCACATCTATCATTACCTCACCAATATAGAGGATTCCAAATATTTAATTACAACACTTCTCGTGATCCAAATGTCACTCTCCACATCCTTCGTACATATCATCAATGCACCATCAAATATCGATACTCCATAACATCAGTTGAGATACTTACTGCTAATGCATTCCAACCACTATGCATGCAACAAGTAATGTAAACCAGAGATAAAATCAAATTCAATATCTAGTTTAGAACAAGTATCATGACATAAATAAGATTTATCAAAAGTAGTTATTTTACTCTGCATAAAAATAATAGATTAACTACATGATATACAAGTAAAAAGATCTTACATTGAACATGTCCAACATTTTGTAGAATTTCTCACAACAAAAAACAGCAAGTCACTGGTCTAAAAAGAGTCTTTTTCTTATCTTAGGTGCAACTCCGGGTTCCCTGATAAAGAAGAGAATGAAAGCATTAAAAACATTTGATAAATTTCAACCACTTGAATGACCAACTATTTCAGTTTTGGGGAAGGAACAAATATTCAATTCATATGGCGATAGTGCGGGGAAGTACTTGTTAAACTAGCCACGTTGAAATATTAAAGTTTTACTTCCATTTAATGTAAAAGTAGATCATTCATTACAGCCATCAAACTACTTCCTTGAGTATGCATAGATGTTAGTACAAATCAGTAGCAGTGACGCCTAATTAAATTTCATAAAATAAATAAACTTTGAATGGGAATGAAGAAACTAACGATGTTCTTCATTATCGACTCCTTATAATTCCTGTAAGGAGTTTTTATGCCACAATCAATCCTAGCAATATCATAACTACATTTTCCACCAATTGTTTCGTCCCACCACGTGTACCAAAATGGTTGTGAGTTGCTATGCATCTGATGGGAAAAAAATACAAAAGGGGAAACAAATAGATTGTGCTTTACACGTTACTCGAAGTCATTTAGAATGACAAATTATTTAATAAATATCTATTTTCATTGGTGATAACAAACTCCAACTACTATACATTGACACTTGTGATGCAAAATCAATCATTAAATTTTTTTACACTTGGACCTCTCACCACCAAGCTGTCTCCCATATCATAAATAGGGATGGCAAAAAAAACCAGTTCAACCCGAAACTGGTGGGGCGCCGCCCTGAATGGTGCAGGAATTACCCGCCTAATCGGGTAAACGGGACGGGGACGGGGCGAGGGTCATTGCGCCGAAGCAGGAACGGGACAGGTACAAGAATCATTGTCCCCGGCCCGCTACCCGTTCCATTTTAAAGTTAATTTTAAATTTTAATTTTTTATCAAACAAAAATAATAGATTTATCATATTTTTAAAGAGAACATAAGTTGTTTCTAACAAATTGGAAAAAATATAATAATATTTACTAAGTAAAGACATTAAAAAATAAAAGCAAAAAATAAAAATAAAAAATAAATGGGGCCTGCCCCGCCCCGTCCCATCCCGCTTTAAACTGGTATGAGGATGAGATAAGGTAACAAAAATACCTGATGGGACGGGGTGGGAATGATCGACTTGTCCCATACCCGCCCCGTTGTTATCCCTAATCATAAACAAATAAGCGCAGAGNAAATAAATGGGGCCTGCCCCGCCCCGTCCCATCCCGCTTTAAACTGGTATGAGGATGAGATAAGGTAACAAAAATACCTGATGGGACGGGGTGGGAATGATCGACTTGTCCCATACCCGCCCCGTTGTTATCCCTAATCATAAACAAATAAGCGCAGAGTTAGGGCATCACTGACCTAGATAAGAGAATAATTTTTTATTTTTATTATTTTGGTTTAAATGGACCTTGCTTAGGAATCATATTTCAAGTAACAAAGCAAATCAAATCTGTCATTTTAAAGAATAATAGTATTATTTTTTTAAGAAAAGAGAACAAACGACTATAATGTTATGGAAGAAAATAAATTCTTTGATTCCCACCCCCATCTCCAAGTTAGGAGTGAGGACCCTGTAGCATAAACACAAAACCACATGTCTTAGATTTAAGGCGAATCATGATCTTTCATGAGGGAATTATAAAAATAAATAAATGTACTTTGATAAGGGGAAAAAAAATAATAAAATGGAACTCTTTCAAGGGAAATAATTAGATCTTCATAAGGGGCCTAAAAGAGGACCATGATAAGAGTAAATGGACCTTGTTAAGAGATTATGATATATTTAGCCTAAACAAACAATCACATAACTTCATCATTTTAGAAGCCAACCATCTTTTCATTTTCTTCTCCCTCCTAGGGTTAGGAGAGAGGCTGTAAAGAACATTTAGGATTACAACCAAAAATATATTTATTAATTTTTTTCTTCAAAGCACAGTAAATTTTTCATTTTTCTCCGTATATCTTTGCTCCAAAATGAAAAATTTATAACACAGAAATTAACAATCTTTAAAATATCACCACTTTCCTAATCATTCTTTATTTCCTAGAGATCTATGCAAATAAATTTAAGTGAAACTTGTTCCAATTTATATCATACAACAAATTCAAAGTTTAAAATCCATAAATTTCAAAGCTCATAAAATCAAGACCTAAACTCAATTAAACACACATTAGATGACTGCATTGTTCTCATATTTACTCAGAAAACCCATAAATAATTAAACAAACACCAAACTCAACTATCAACAGTAACTAAAAGCAAAAAAGAGCAAAAATTAAGAGAATAATACTAAATGTACATTCTTTGGTCGATATTGTTTTTTACATTGCCTTTGTTTTTTGAAAATTGTGGGGAGGAAAACTATTTTTGTTTTTAAAGTGATGTTTTGTGGCACAATGTAAAGGAAGATGTAAAAGATGATGTACATATAGCATGATTGAAAACAAGATATGAACAGCAATTTACCTTTCGGCAAATATGTATATATGTGTGCTGAGTTGAATATATGAAAATTTGGTGTGTTTAGTGGGTTTTTAGAGAGAGAGAGAGAGAGAGATGAGGAGCGTCTCTGGGGGTTGTGTATTGATTGAATTCCTCTGCAGTTATTGTTTTATATATATGATTAATGTGACCAGATGGTTTCTACGGTGTTAATTGGCACAGTCCTTACCGTTCTTTTTACAAAATATTAGTATTTAACAAAATATAATTTCTTTTTGCTCCGTGTTTGTGTATATACATATAATCTGGAACTAATTCATGTAATTAGGTTTTCTCTTCATTAAAGTTCTGTACATTCAAAAAGTAACGCTTACGCTATTATCAACGTGAATAACTTAGTTATTTTTAATTTTGATCATAAAAATGTTTTTTATTATAAAAACTACATATAAGTAAACTTCTTAAGCTTATGTTCAAATATGTTTAAATAAACGTAATTGTTTATGCCATTTGGTTGCCTCTTGACATGTAAGGACAAGATAAAAATGTACAAGACATTAAATGTCGAATTCTTGAATAAGATAATAGATTAAATTCAATATCCCCTGTCTTCAAAAAACTATTAGAAACGTGAAACCCTCGCATTTGTAATAGCTTTTTATGTGTGTGTTTTATACTGTTGTCGAACATAATATGCTAGTAATCTTAACAATCAATGGCTACATCTATGACATTAAAAATACCAACAAATCCATTTACTGACATTAATTTCTATATGCGCGCATATGTTAATGTTATAAAACAAGACTAAGTGGCTACATTTATTTGCCATCATTATGTCAATTAGACATAGATGAACTTGTACAAGAGATGCAATATATAAACACAACACGACTTTTGCATCAATGGTAAACCCTATGCTCCAAAAGTGGAAAGTGGGTTTTAAGAAATTGAAAAATATTGTCTAATGGATTCAAAACATACTTGTTATTATTCTTTTGTAGATTCTAAATTGTAGTATCAGTTTATGAGGTTAACGTTGGTACAAAGACACGTGTTGAAACAGAAATATAATGGTATATAGTTAAAAATGATCAAAGAAAAAGATCGTGAAAGAGGCTCTTGTCACGGAAGATTGCTCCAAGGGTCGTTAAAAGGGTATTTTCCAAACTCAATTTCACGTTACCTCTCTATACCAAACAACCAATCCAAACGGCTCTAACCCACAATCAATATATTCGTCTCGGTTGCTCCTCATTCTCAACCACAAAGGACAAGATAATGGTGATGATTTGTAAGCCACAAAGGCATGAGAAAAACAATGGAAGAAACACGAGATGGTGGCCAAAACACAAAGAAGGTCATCGGATTTTTCTCTCCAAGCAAGCTGTCAGTTTTTCTCCTTCTAACACAAAAATCACACACAGAATGGCTAGGGCAAAGACACCATATATATAGGCTAGGTTAGGCTTTAGTTGGACCAATAAAAGTGGTTAAATGGGTCAAGCTTCAAAGTCATCCAAGAGGTAATATATATGAGCCAGAGCAACATTAAGTATTTAAGTTACTTCCAATGGCTCACGTTGTTTTCAGGTTGAGCTTTTGGACTTGGATGTTGGTAATAATTTAATCTAACGTTTACATTATCGTCCGGAATTTATTGGGTATCAAAACCCAACAGCTCTCAATTTTATTATGTTCTCCATACAATATGAGATATGACTAAAAAAAGAGAGTGAGATTATTGCTTAGATTCGATCTATGCATGCCACAATTTCAAACAGAAGAAGCTAATTGTTTTTGTTTTATGCCAAATAAAGTTAAAATATGTTCTTTGGTATTGTCATCCCTTGTAGAATTCCATATTTCCTGGTATAGAAGTTTCTATGTGCTAAATCATTCCATATAAGGGCGCCCATCTTCTCTCGTGTTAAGGACGTGTTTGAGTAATTTTGACTACCCATTCACCAAAGAATTCTAGCTGAAGCTTTTGCATGTTCCATGAGCCATTAATCAGGTTATCATGAACCTCAACCTTTCTATGTCGAAATACTGGAAACTTTAACCCGAAACTAGGTTGAATTAATTTTTATACGATTTATATTTATTATTTTTTTATTACTCTTTAATTAATTTTTGTAGATAGGTAAAGATAAGTCTTTTTGTTTCATTTAAGTTTTTCCTCAATTTTTTTATATTTAACTCTTGTAAGTTCCTCGTGGGTTTGAATAAAAATTAATGAATTATTACAGTTCTTCACATCATCGTTTTTCTTGTGGTATTCTGCAGAATAAACGTGTTAAGCTGTTGCACGCATCTGTTGGTTTCAGAGCCAATGTTATGCCTTCGAGATCATGACCGGCTGCTTGTGAAACTCTTGTGCAAAGATTCAGCAATGTAAAAGGTGACTCACTTGCAACAATGGATGGATGTTTTGAAACGACATATTTCTACTAAGATGGCCCAACAAGAATAGACGTGGGTGGTGTTTGTTCGCAACCCATGTAAGTGGCCATTCAAAGGGTTTCAGAGACGAACTGTACGGAATTCCTCTAGGCGGCGTGGCAGCTAGAGGAAGTAGTCATATGACGAGGCTGATGTGATCTGCCAATAGAGGCTATTGTAGGAGATGGTTCTGAGTCTAATGTTGAGACAGAATTTGAGATGGAAATTTTTTTACCCAATAATCCTGATTGAGAGGTTGATTCATGTGAAAGTGACGCCGGGCAGAATGGTGATTATTCTGCAGGCTGAAATTAATAGACAATAACAGAGAAGAATGCAAGAGAATAACACCAAGAAAAACGAGAA
>CAIGRT010070616.1:0-16269 GCA_903798405.1 Fraxinus platypoda | reverse complement strand
GATGAATGCAGTGATTTTTAAAGTTCAGTGAACTCGTGAAAATCTTTTGCAAAGTTCAGTGATAACTGGGATAATTTTGAAAGTTCAGTGACCTCTTAGAATCATGACGTAAAATTCAGTGACTATTTGGGCAATTCACTCGATCTTTTGATGGCAGACTTTTTTGACCAAATCAAGGGGAGGCCCTAATTTATTCGACGTGAATTTCAGATGACAACAAAGCCTTTTAATAATTTCGATATATAACTTTCTAATAGTATTGCAATAGGTGTCTTTTGGAGGTTTAAAGACACATTTGAACTACTTAAAACTTTAAACGTTTAAATATAATCAAATATATATTATTTAATTTAAATATTTTCCTCAAGACGACAGAGATGTTTTTAATTTTCAAAATTACCAAAAAGTTGGAGTAGGATATATAAGATTATTAAAAAATAATTGAAGGAAAGAAGTTTCATAACATGAATTTCTTTATAAACAAAAGCAATAACTAAGAAAAAAAACTTGGAATTTTCTATCTGCGTGCTTTCACAGGGTTGAATTTTTGTAGCAAATTGACTTTTGGCCTCTATTTTTTCAAAAACTTTTTTTTTTTTGAAAACTCATTTTCAATCACATATTCTTTTATAAAATAATTTTACACGTAAATCGAAACATTTTTCTTACTCTTCAACCATACAATCTCTGAAAAATCATTATTTCAAAATATATTTTCTTACAAAAATAAGGCTCAAACAAGGGCTAAATTAAAGACACGTGGTTATCATTGAATTACTTGGATGTATTTATTTTTAACACTCTTTTTCTCCCTTTAATTACTTTATTTCGAAATAAATCGGTGAATTCTTAGAATAAGATTCAATTATTTGTGAAAATTATAAACTTTCATGTAAAATAAATTGATCTGCACACAAGAAGAAGGGTTGAATATAAAATTTACCAATTCTTTTACAATGATATGTTGCTTAATTAATTAGTTTTTAAAAGTTAATTCTTATGAAATCATTTGAATATCTAATAATAAACCTTAGTAACGTTCTTAGTAGTATTATTATCAAGTAAAATATTCAGAGACTGGTTTTCTTGGGTAGTTAACAATATCCATATTTGTGTCTCACAAGATTTTGCATTTCGTTTTCAATTACAATAACTGCATGCCCAACTTCATGTACCGAGTGTGAAACATGTGATTAACTAATAATTTATTAGTGTTAAGTCGTGGAGTTTAATTATTATTGACGTTGTGTGGAGTTAGTACATGAATCGATCTACGATTTGTTTGTATTTAAAATTTGTTAGGAATTCATACTTGTAATTTTGATTGCTATAATTTGTGTTATAAATAGAGAGTTGTCATTAGAATTTTATAATTATCATAAAAAAGAGAGGTTAGATAAGATATGATGTGCTGTTTTCTCTTGAGGCGAACTTCTATAAATTTTGCGCGTTCTTTTTTTTCTTTTTGACGATTTAATTGCTCTTGATGGTGTGAAATTATGATTTATAATTCTCAACAGTTAGGTGTTTACTGTTAAAACACTGAGAATTTGGAAAAAAAAATGTCGAATACCTGTAAAATAAACGTGGGCTCTATCACTAAATAGAGACATGGTTGATGGCTCATTCGACTCTAAGGAAAGTGAATGTATCTGAGATGGCAAAAAACCTCACACCCGCGGGGCACCGCCCCGAACGGGCGATGATTACCAGTTTAATCGAGAATTCAGGTCGGGGATGGGGCGGGGGAGGGTAACGGGTGCTCCACCACGTCCCGATTAATTTTTTTTTTAATTAAATTTTGTTTTTTTAGAATTCAATACTTTAAATGAAAAATTTTACGAAATTTCATTATTCTAATAGAAAATGACAACTAAAATTATTTGTCACAGTTTAATGAATGATGATAATAAAATAAATTATCAAAAAATTAAACGGGGCAAGGACCCCACCCCTCCCTGCCCTTCCCTGCCTTAAACGGGTAACGGGATGAGAAATTGCTTGGCTTGGTGGGACGGGACTTGGCGGGGCGGGGTGGGGTGGGGCGGGGCGGACCATACTACGTCATACTATATACTCTATATTGAATGAGAATTTGTAACAAGTTGGTATTAGTGGTTGAATTTGTGTAAAGGAAGTAGGTCTAATACTCAGTCAAATTCGGTTTGAGCTCCCATCTCTAATTTGGGTACGAATCGTGCTCTGTGTACTGGCAATTTTGCCAAATTTATTTATAGGGGACACTTGAGTTGGCCCTGTTCTCAAGANGCCAAATTTATTTATAGGGGACACTTGAGTTGGCCCTGTTCTCAAGAACTTGAGTTTAACAATGTCGAAAACTTAAGCTTAGTCAAAAAGTAGTGAGTCCCGATACTTAATCCATCTAAACAAATGCCTAATTAATTCACTACAACTATTTTGGGTTGAGAGTACACACAATCATGCTTGGTGTACACCAAGTTTGACAATTTGTTATTCACCAATTTAAAAAAAAAAAAAGTTCTCTCGTACACAATTTTTTGAAAATAAAGGCAATATCAAACTTGGTGTAAAGGAAAGAGTTGGCAAAATCCTACTTTTTATGATGTTACTTGACTTAAAACATAGAATCATGCTATATGTACAATCTAGTTTGATAACAATTCGACAATATCACATTCATCAATTTCAAAAATTATTTTTTAAATCAATGACCCGAATTTTTACAACACCAACATTGTCAATCATTATTATCAAGTATGATTATACAAATAATATCATTGTAAAACATAAAGACAATAACTTCAGTGACGCCACATGGATGGCCAGGTCAAGATTTGTCTAGTAAAATATCCAAATGTTACTTTAACGTGTATACAAAACAAACATAGAATCGAGCTTGGTGGAGCAGGTAAACGCGAAGACCAATGGTCACGAGTTCGAATCCCCTATCAACAATTTCTCGGTCGAGCCCGTCGCACTCGGCAGCGGAGACCAAAGGTCATGAGTTCGAATCCCCTGTCAACACTTTCTCGGTCGAGCCTGCCGCCCTGCGGTTTACCTCTCCTGTGTGGTTTGCGGATTACTGTACATGGAGTAGGGTTTACCTAGTGCGTACTCACAGTGATCGGACTTCCGCCCTTCGAGGTGGTCGGAACTCCGCTGACAGGTAGCGGCTGCGGGTTCCTATGTCAACAAAAAAAAAAAACAAACATAGAACAATAATTTTACAATTTTTAGTAGGGAGTGTGATTTATTGTTAGTTGGATATGACTTTTGTTTTAGCTTTTAATTATTGTAAAATAGTTTTTAAGAAATTTAATTTAGGTCAACTTCCTTTCAAAACTCTTCTAATTAAAAAAAACACTTTTAAAAAATTATGTAAATATGTTAAAAACAACTTTCTTTTTCAAAAGCCGATCAAATGGGCCTAATTAATTTAGATTGCTTTCTTGGTACGTTGTCGATGATCCATTTTTATTAGCATAATCTTTTGCATGCATATCATGTCAAATAATATAATCAAGTAATAATACAACACTTCAAAATTCATAGTGGATGGGCTACCTAGCTATAGGGACTATTTTAAACATTGAAAATGGGGCTATGACTTGGCTCTCTCTATCTAACAATTATATATGCAAGTATGACCAATCATTTTCAGTTCTGAATTGTATGCCATTAGTCTTTGGATTCCATGAGAAATTGAGTGTCTGAAAAGACCAAGTAATTAAAGCTAATGGTGAGAGTTTCTTCAGAAAATAGTTGAAATTAAGTGTAGAACTCTGACAATATTGTGTATATCTTTTATCAATATATATAAACAAGCTTGTTTTCCAATAATTTAACAAGACTTGTATAAGCAAGAAAGCCTCATTATCTTTCAGAAAAATACTCAAAGAGATCTAGAGAGAGAAGAAGATTTAGATACACAGAAGAGAGAGAGATGGGAAGAGCCCCATGTTGTGACAAGGCTAATGTGAAGAAGGGACCATGGTCACCTGAAGAAGATGAAAAGCTAAAGAACTACCTAGGGAACCATGGAACTGGAGGAAATTGGATTGCTCTCCCACAAAAAGCTGGTATATATTTATGGGCTTTTTTCCAGTTCAATTTTCTTGTTTTCTGTCTACTTTGTTATTTTGAATTGCTGATCAGTGGTGTTGATTTTGCATCTTTAGGGCTCAAAAGATGTGGAAAAAGTTGCAGACTGAGATGGCTCAACTATCTTAGACCAAACCTTAAGCATGGAGAATTCTCTGATGATGAAGATAGAATAATTTGCAGCCTCTTTACCAGCATTGGTAGCAGGTATCATCATCTTCTTATCTTACTGCTCTATATTTCATTTTCCCCATAGCCTAATCTTCTGATACAGTTGATTTATCAGTCAGTATATGTTCAAATTAAATATTTAGGTGTGTTAATTGGATAAATTTTGTTTTTTTGCCACTCGATTTGATTCCTTTCAAGATTTTAAACAGCAAAATTCTTACCAAATACAACGTTGTTAGTTTTGGTTATACCGCTCCCTCTCGTAACTTGTTTTACTGACCGAGAGTGCGTCTCGATTTTCTCATTTTATTTTTGCTAATATTCGCATAATTAAAGTTCAGATTTAATTATTATTTCTTATGGATGTGGAACTTATCACCACTATCCAAAAATCAAAGTGCAGATGGTCAATTATAGCAGCTCATTTACCAGGCAGAACTGACAATGATATAAAAAATTACTGGAACACCAAGCTCAAGAAGAAACTCCTGAAAATGGCTCCATTTGCTCATCTGAAAAGGCCTCATCATGGTGCAGTCTATCCAACAACAGCTAAATCATTTCTTCAAAATTCTTCAACTCAGCCACAGACATCAGCATATCACTCTACAAACAACAATTATTATACCACTGCTCCAGCTAGGGTTTTTACTGGAGGCTATGAGTCAATGTCCAATATCCCATCAAATCTCCCGGAAAACATCATCAGTTTCAACGCTTGTTCTTCAAATTCTAGTACTCCTACAGTGTTCCACGCACAAGAAGGACAAGAGGCAGGGCCCGCACAAAATTATCAAGTCAATGATAATTACAATAGTTTTCTCATCTTTGGAAATGAAGCCAGTTCCAGTTCCTCTGATGGAAGTGGGATTGATGAAGATTTAGGTTTGCTAAGCTATTTTGGAAGTGGGGTTGATGAAAATCAGAAGTTTACTATTCCTGCTAATAGGTATGCTGATGATCACGAGGCAACAAATGGGTGTTTTACTGAAAATCCATTAGATTACAGCATTGAGGAGATTAAGCGGTTGGTTAGCACTAATAACATCTGCAATAATCTCAATTATTGTGTGGATGAAATCAAGACAGAAGAACAAGTCTTGTACTAACGATCATAAATGATTCTGACTGAATCAGAAGAAATTCAGGAGTAAAGTCCTGTTCATCAGTACTTGGAGATTCATGCAATTAGAGGCCTTTCTGGATTTTTATGTAAAAACATCTTTTTGAAAGTACATGGTCAAAATTTCCTTTCTGCATTTCTTTTTGGTAACTTTTTTGAGTACCGTCTTAATTGAATGAGCAATTATCGAAAATAGTTGATAAACACTTTGATCGAACACTCACAATGGGAGGAGGGCTCACATTTTTTTGGAATTTTTTATTCACGCTGGGCTCACACGCACTTGAGAGGTTGTCAAACACGTTGTCATCCATTTTCGGTACAAATGGGAAAAGCCTAATTAGGGGGTGTTTAACACCTATTTTAGTAGAAAAATGTGTTTTTGAATAGTGATTGATGGAAGAATGTGTGGTTAAAAAGTAAGGAGAATTTTTATGTTTATGTGTAATATTATTTGATTGATAGAATGTGTGGTTGAAATGAAGAAAGAGAAAAAGAATGAAAATAAGAAAAAAAATGGGTGCCAAACGGGAGCTAAATCCCTTCAGAGATAAATGTCGAGGAGCACTGATGCCTCAAATCAAGAACCAAATTTCAATGAATTATTTTAATTCAAATATATATATATTTTATGTTCCTGATTTATTTATTCATAGATAGTTATGACACAGTTTTATCATCCAATTTCTTTATTGTCTTGATGTTAATCTTAATCCCGGTCTTCTCCGACAATCTTCCTATATTTTATCGTGACTATTGTTAATGATTTGAGTGGCCATGAATCGAAAATCGCAACTTGTCCTTATCGCCATCAATATAGATTTTTATCATATAAAAAATAACGGACAATTTACGTCCGAGATTCTAGTCGATAACTCTAAACTAGATGTACATTCTATTCACACTTTAGATGACATTCCCCGTTATGTTGAGAAAATCTGTGTAGTGATGTGATAGATGAGTTGAAAATTTAGAGTGTAGATGTTGCCATGTGAAAGTGTGTAAAATAAAATGTAAAGGAGAGTGTACATGTAGTATGATGTAAAAAGTTTCCCTAATGGGCTATTTAATAGGGTAGATTGTATACGGTATACAGAAGAAATAAATTTAAAGTCTTGTTTACTATATTTACTATTCAATAATGTACGCATTACCTTAGCGGTTTCTTATGTTTGTTTAAGTACGTAAGTTTGGTTTCACGAGGTACAAACTTAAAAATATTTATGAAGGTTGAATCTTTGCATGATAAAATATATAACATTGATAGTAGCCCCCGGGGCATAGTTCAATTGTGCAAAGGACATGAGTGAGATAGTCTTAGTTGAGCTGACAGCCGCAGTGTGAAGATTCGATTTCTGCCTCTTACAATGTATGAAATTTGACTCTTTGTGGACACCAGTATGACAGCTCTTGTACCCTGACCTGTTGAGGCACATTCCTCGATTTACCTCCTCCACAATGCTCTAGGGGCGGGACGGTGGGGGACCCTCAAGGTTGTGGTTCAACCCTTATAACATTGATAGTATGAGATTGAGCAATATTTTATTTCAAATTAGTTGACACGTAAGAAAATAGGTTAAACTTTTGATATATGTCATTGAAAATAAAATTATAAGGCATGTTTGATACACATTACTGAATAAAACAATCTATATAATATTAAATTATTTTCTTTTCTTTTTTAATCAAAACCTCATTTTAATGTTCGACTTATATAGTATAATCAATTTATCTGAGCCATCATTGATTACCCTTTGGCTAATATAAAATTGTGTGAACAAGCTTGACTAAAAATTTTGAGTTATAAAATTAATCCCACTTGAGGATAAGAAATTGAAACAAGCAAGCCACCAATGGATTCCTCTTAGTATATACCTTAGTTGATTCTGTGTAATTAAGATTGTTTTGCTTTATGGTTTTGGACAAAATGGATAATTTATTTTCTTCATATAATAACAATGAGAAAGATTAATGCATTGACCTCTTCACAGATTTGTTTGTTTCTATAATAATAATAATAATAATAGATTAACTGGTTTGCAGCTAACAAATTTTAGATATTAGTTGTTTGTATAATTTCAGTGTGCTGGGGAAAGGTTATCAATTGATGTCTTTTCTAAAAGGTCAAATGATGTTAAACCTAATCAAACAAGAAATGTTGAAATTATGTTTCTGCAAGCAATTTTATATTATTCAATTGTTTATTCCACAGATAAATATATTCCAATTGGTAAGTGTTTTCTAAATAAGCTTAAAAGTTAATTAACTGAGGAATTTCAACTCAATTTATGTTATATTTGACTTTTTTAGATTAAACCTCCAATTTGAAGATGAATAATACAGAAGGAATAAAGTTTGAACATAAAAGGACCAAATAATAATAATAAGGAATCTACATAATGGAGTATGTGAGGAAATTAGAGTATAAAGTTTGAAACAAAAATCTCCATAGGGCAAATGATATATCATTAGAAAGATCATCGATTTCACGCAAAAAAAGGGACCATAATTCGGAGGCGTGGATAAAATGTTACGCACTTTCGAAATCAGGTCATCAAAGCAAAAATGTTACTACAAGTCGCGGCTGGTCCTACCCGCGACTTGGATTCTACCCAGCAAATCCGATTTCGAATATTTTAACCTAAATTAAGGACAACTTCATTATTTTTTAAGGACATGGTTTTCAAAGGTATAGAAGACTATATAAAGAGAGGAAAATAAAACGGCGAGATTCATATCACTATACATAATTTTTATGGGAGAACACAACATAGAAAATTTTAGGAGATAAAATGTCTACCATTGCAATTGTAAATGAATGAAGTGGAGCAAAACACTTGTCAAAAGATGCATGGGAGAAGGTCAGTTCACAAGGAGACTTTTGTGTTGAAAATTTTAGCACGACGTAATATGAAGAACTAGGCAATTTCACTTTTGTTTCTTCATTACATCGAATATATCTTTGTTCTAGTGAATGGTATTTCCATTGCAACATCAAAATGGAGTACGTATTATGACGTTGTCGATCCGAAATTCGAGTATGAGAAGTTGAGGATCCCATTGATTAGGTTGAAAGAGTCCGGACATTCAATTCATCACCTTCATCAAGTATTGCATCTATAAAGGTCAGAGACTAATTATGGAAGACGTTATATGAAAATATCATCACGACTTAATAGAGGAAGTGCTCCTCTTTTACAACAACACCGCCTAAACCAACCTTAGGAGTTGACATGATGACATAGGATGCAAGCATAAAGCCTAAGTGCCATCATTAACCCATCCTAGCTGATCTTACCAACCAATTAAATTCCTTCGGTGGTGTGCAGCCGTAGGTCGAAATACTGTAGCTCAACATAACTATGATGACTAGCTTGAATCAATCAACCTATATAAAGGAATGAAGCATGAATGAAACAAGGAGATTGCGATTCTCTCCGTATAGTTATTGAATCCCGCATTATAATACTTTTATTTAGCTCAAATCTATAGAAGCTAATCAAAAAGTGCTACATAATTTTTTGCCATCAACATATTATCTAATAGATTGACAAAGTACCAAATTAAACAACTAAGCAAACTTATGTTTGAGCTCCATTATTTAAAATTCATTTTCAGCAATACATTCTTCCAATAAAATAATTTTGTACATAAATCAATTACTTTTCACTACTTTTTAACCTCAAATTCTCCCAAAAAAAAAAATTTCAATTTTTACAAAATGTATTCTAAAAAATTAGGGCTCAAATACGGCCAATATTAGTAACATGGCAATTACATAAATCAAACTTACTCCTCGTCGGGCTTGAGATAGATGCATAAAATATGGTTCCACGTGACATAAAATTCAAATAATTTCAACGATAGTATTTAAATTAGTGCAATTAGAAGTCTCGTCTAATCGCAGAAACACCATAGGATGATCTATTGACAAAACATGGATACTTAGTCAATGTTAGGTATTAGTTTGAAATCTTGAAAGAATATTGATTTCAAAATGTAAGGTGTCACCTCGACAATTTAAGAGCCCGACACACTGAAAAACCCCAATTTTCAACTTAATTTAATGAAACAACAACATATATTGAAGTGAATGTTACTCTGAATTACAAAGGAAGGTATGATACAATGAACACCTAATTATCCAACTTGTCAAAGAATACAAGTCAACAAACATCTGCAAAAAAGCAAAAGTAAAGGGACAGATGTGTAGTGTTTCAATTTCAATGGTACAGTTACATCCAATGAACCATGCTTCATGTACAGAAGCATTGTTTCACATAAGAAAACCAAATACACGCAATGTAGGGGGTGGTTTTTTTTTTTTCATTTTTTATTCCGATGGGCCCCACACACATTAGTGGATGTAAAACTTCTGTAAAAATATTTTCTGTACATATGGTTTAATCCTACATCCATTAGCCGCTGAATTTTTTTTTCTAATATGAAGGAAAAAAAATGAAAATTTTTATGTGCCTTTTGCATACTCAAAACCGTCCTCTAAACCCTTTATATGATAAAAATACGGGTAGATAGTCACCATAATTTTATTTTGTTCCATTAATTTTTAATTGCAATCTCCAACCTCATTTACTCATTGCCGTACTTATATTTCTAACGTTTTCATCGCAATGTTATCACCAATATTTCATTAATTAGCACATCTTATCCCTCATGATCGATTTTGTCCAAAAAGCCTGTTGTATATATGTAAAAAGACTTATTTATCAATTATATTTTTAAAAGCAAAAAAAATAAAAATAGAAGTGTGATAAAATGTTTGCCTCTTGTTTCAAAACATACATACTATTGGAATGTTTGGATAAACACCATCATCAGGAACTAGATGTACTAAATCGTGGAAGATTGATGATAGAAATATCACAAAAAAATGTGAGAACATAAGTCTCTGAGTAAGAAAAAATGAAGAACCTCTGATGCAATTAAAAAGTGGTGACCGGCAATGTTCTTTTAGAGTCCGTTTGATTGCAAGAATTGAATTTGGATGGAAAGAAAATGAATTCCAGGAAATTGAATTGCCTATAACTTGTTTTATTGGAAATTGTCAATTAATTGTATTTGATTGGTATAATTTTTCACATGAATTGAAATTTTGGATCTTTTGGTGTTTGTTTGACTTTATTTTTTTATAAAAATTGTCCATTAAAATGATAGAATTTGTTACAATTGGGGAGAGAATTTGTTTCAAAAAAAAAAAAACACTGCTTAGAAAAGTTTTTCCCACCAAACCCATGAGAAAATTTTTTCCTCAAAAACCAATAAAATGTGAAAAACCAATTCTATGGAAAATTTAGTCAATCAAACATGCAAAAAGTTAGAAATGGATTTTAATTTACATCTTCCATGGAAAAGAAAAAGCAATCAAACAAGGTCTTAGTGAAAAGAACATGAAATGAGTCTTATCTACGATTTAGTAAAAATATGGTTCAGTTGCCATGGAGAATATTAGAAATACTTTACTGATAATACAAGTTAAACAAAATTAATTTCGCTGGAATAATTTTTACAATATGAATGAAACGAGGTTATTATCTCGTTTGGAAGTGAATCGTTCACTTGCTATAAAACAATTGGAAGGACACAAGTAGGACGAGGAGAGAATTGCTATTGTCGTTTGTTACAATGGTGACATTACAGACAAATTACTTTTTTGGGTTATCGATAAGTATGCAAATCCTAGATGTTTTAAACATGTGAACATGAGCAATCTTAATTGTCATAATCAAATAAATATAATAGTATGGATAATCAATTTATTTTTTCAAGAATTTATTTGTTCAGTTTGGTTTGATTAAAATGAAAAAAAAAAAAAAAAGACGACTTTATATGCCTATATTAAGAAATGAGGAAATATATGAACAGGCCATATTTCTGTTTAGCGGTGGCAAAAAAACTCGAAAGCTCGGAGCTCGGTGGAACCGAGCCCCACTTTGGAGAGTCGGCTCGAGCCCGGGCCGGCCCGTGGCCCGGGCGAGCCTCCTATTTAAAAAAAAAAAAAACAATTTTTTTGAAGGCAGCAGCTAAGAAAAATTCCGAGCCGGCTCGGGCCGAGTCTCATTTTTTTTGGTCGGGCTCGGCTCAGGCCAAAAAAAACTCGGTCCAAAAAAGTTCAGGCTCGACCCGAGCTTTTTTTCTTCCGGCTCGAGCTCGGCTCGTTGCCACCGCTATTTCCGTTATGGCAGTTGACCATTAAAAAAAGAAAAAGTTAAAATTGTGAAGTTAAATACCAAAACCCAATAATATCCCCATATTTGTGAGAGTAAAAAGTGGAGAGGAAAAAAGAAAAAAACTCACATAATTTCTAATGGTCGGGATTTAGTCGACGTCGCCATCTTTACAATCCGACCACCAAACGACGCAGTCACCGATGACATTATCTTCAACAATGTTAGTCTTTTGGGTTGGAAAAATTTTATTATGATATTTATTCTTCATTATTTAGGTAGATTAAATAAGTGTAACAATGATTTAAGAATTTTTTGGGCTGGAAAATACCTTATTCTCGTCGGAAATGGTAATTTCCGGTGAGAGAACTGAGCCGACGACTGTTTAATAGTCGGGTCGAGGCTGACTGTTAACAACTTCCTGGGACGACTTCGGCCCAAATATCTTCTTTTTTTTTTTTTTTGCCCACTTTTTTACTTCATGTTTTTACTGTTTATCAATTATTTTCTCTTTATAATAATTTAATTTTTTTCAATTTTAAATAATATGTTTATCCTTTATTTAATTTTTATAATTTCCTTTTGTTTATTTATTTTTTCTTATTATTATTTTTTTGAAAATAGTTTAAAAATTTCTTAATTGTCTTCTTCATATTATAAATAATTTTTTTTTCAATTAAAATTCTTTTCTTTTTATGATAAAATTTATTTTTTGCAATTTTAATTAAATCATATTTATATTTTTTATTTAATTTTTATAATTACCTTTAGTTTAATTTGTTTATTATTATTATTATTATTTTTTTTTTTGGAAATTTGAGTTTGCCCTGATGACTGTACTGAATATTACGGGCGATGAAATAGTTAGAGAAGGTACTCAAAGAAACAATAGGTTGTATGACACATATTCTCACGGACGAGGACGGTGCTTCTATAGTAGTTGATTGACGTCATTAGGGAGTGCGATCAGATGTTTGACAGAGTAAAGTAGGGCAAGTCTATATCATTGAGAACGTGGTGATATGTTATCACATAAAGACTGTGATCAACCCTTTTCATTTGGAAGTTGTGACGACATCGAAGTCTTCAACAACTATGTGTGGCACCGGAGATGTTTTGAAGATACGATACACGTATTCACATGATCACATTCAAAGTCCAAGAGGTCCTTGCGTAAGTACGATACTTATGAATTGTCCATGACAGTGCATGTAAATGTTTAACATAATCAACGTTAAAATATTTTTTATACTAAATTTATATATAATAATTGTATGTGTTACAAATCTAGGCATATAAGAATGTCCCCCTCTTGGATACCCAGTTTTCGAGAAGAGATGAGATACGCTTCCCTCGAATGCATCATTAGCGAGCATCCAGAGCAAACCGTTTTCCGTTTGGTATACAGTTATTAGCTCTCATCGACGATCCTCAAGTGAGTATTATACATTTACGATTTTTATTATATGTCGTTTCAAAATCTTAGAACATGATCATTAACTAGTTGAAATGTCAATATGCCGCTTCAAATCCTAACTGAGTTGAAGCCGTCGACGGAGAAGGAGAGTCGAGATTTTGTATGTGAATTAACTGTTCCGAAACTCAAAACGATCAGATGTCTGATTCCAATCAGGACCGAAATTGAATATGTGAATTGAATATAATTTGTTGATTACCGTTTTGTATAAGTTAGCATATTTTAATTAAGTAAATAATTTTTAATGTTATTATTTGTGTAGGAGCACGGTCCAGTTGATCGACGATCACCTTCGCCCTAGATATCACCTCCGTCGAGAGATATCACCCCCGCTCCTTCTCCCCCATTCAGACACATTATTATTTAATTGCATGGATGATTGTAGCATGTTCGCAATCAAGTTTATTGATTTTTTTAGTATAGTACATAAGGTTGATGCAATCAACAAATCCTCGATACAAACTTGGATGAAAAAGTTAACTTGCGATTTGTATGAATTCAATTGTGATCCGTAAATATTGTATATTGTTCTATTCGTAATTGTAAATATTAATTATTTAATGTAAAGTCATTGTATATTGTATTGTTTATTAAAAAAATGTAAATATTTTCCATTTAATCATTGATATGATTGATAACTCTATGATTCTGTATGGCGTGCAACTTTGTAATTCCGCACATCGATTATGAAACTACTGTTACAACTTGTTACGAATGTTCTCAATCATTGCGAGGATTGGTAACTCTCAATCCTTCTTGAATAATGCATTGAGAGACTCCGCATTGTTTGACGTCATCATATTGTATCAACATCTTGAAAAATGTGATCACATCCAATGTTTAATCCTGATTTTTGTTATACACTTCCATGTCGAGAATGATTTACTTCATATTTCAACCATAAACTTATTACACTCTTCAACACTGTTAGCTTCTATCGTTCACTTGAACAATGAAACGATGCCGTTGCCCCAATACCTAGACTCCAGTTTGTCTTGTATATGGTACAGGCAATATCCATGATATTCTTCGAAAAAAACTTCAGCAATACTATTTATTATAGACGATACCCGATTAGTTACAAAGGTAAGGTTCTCGACTTCCCCAATTACTTCTTTCAACTTTGTGAAGAATTAACATATCGACAAATCATTCTCGCTATCGACTATGTCGAATGCCATAAGGTAAATTTGGATGTTGACATATTAACATGTAGCAATAATTAACTTACCTTCGTATCTAGCTTTCAGTGTTACCATCGACTAGAATTATGGGTTGTATCGTATTTTGAAATCCTCGAATGCAATGTCCAAAACTCATGAAGAAAAACTTAAAGCAATTTTCGCCCTCCGTCTCAATAAAAAATGCCGAGCCAGGATTACTTGTTCCCATATTATGGCAATACCTGACCAATTTAGCATACATCTTCGCGGTCAAACCCATAAAATCCTCCAACGCGCATTCTTTGGCTTTCCAGGTCTTCGATAGCTCATGACTACTC
Source organism: Fraxinus platypoda (assembly GCA_903798405.1). Lineage (NCBI taxonomy): Eukaryota > Viridiplantae > Streptophyta > Magnoliopsida > Lamiales > Oleaceae > Fraxinus > Fraxinus platypoda. The sequence goes on along the minus strand of CAIGRT010070616.1, from coordinate 1,729 downwards.
CGTACTCTCGATGGATGTCGTTGATGATATTCGAAAATCTTAGATCATATGTGGATCCTAATACTTGTGCATTATTTGTCGACCAATAAACCATGCTCGGGCTTGCTTATGATCATTTCGACGAATTTCCACTCCGCAAGTATGTTCCCGTGTATACTTACGAATTACAAATAACCCATTTGTGTCCATCTTCGTCGCTCACAAATGCCAACAGCAACTATCGTCAACCCAAATAATTGTCAATAATAACTAGTTTGATTTCTTTACTTTGAACTCAAAATTGTATTTCAGTGCAATCTGGTGCACAACTTCCTGCAAATCTTTCTTTGTTTCAAACAGTTGTTCGACATGCAAATTCTCATAATCAAGAACCACATGCGAAAAATTAGATGACGGTCCACTCGATCCAGCACCTGAGCTCCCACCCCACTCACGTTCTTGACGGGATAAAGAAATCAAATTCTTATTTGTAAATTCATTTTCATTCTCATTGTCTGAACTATTGTGAGAATTCTATGCATAATAGTGAAATCACAATGTGGAACAACTGTCTCGGGAATAACCACATCATCCACACGAACTATCTCCATCGTGTTCAAAAAATCATTCGCATTGTGATCCATCCATCCGAATTTTCGTGTTCACCTTTGTCGACATTCTTCCTTACTAAAGTCAAGCAAAGAGGAGTCGTGTGCATTTTGTTCAATTCATATAGATAATTCACTTCAGTATCAGAAGTAACCTTCATATGTGGAATTGAAATGGATGAATGCTCATTAAATTAAAATCTCAGTTCCATATCGTACTGGGAGGGATCGACTTTCATCTTGTTTTATAAATCATGGTACATTTCCACATATGATGTACTCGATGTTATGAAAATTGAAATACCACCACGTATATCACTTGTCCATTTCATCTCCATCGATTTTTTTCATCCAATTCGAAATTACCAAAGTAACAAATTGAGATTAAAAACGAAACAGAATTTTAAATTATAAGAAAAAATAGTTGGAAAATCGGCTCAACCACTAGATAACAGAATTTTTAATTCATAAAAAAGTTTGGCTGGGCCAACCACTCTGTTAACAGACGAATAGTCATCAGCTGTTAAGGTTGGCCGAAAGAGTGCATTGCCATGAATCTCGCATGAAAGAATATACATGCAGATGATTTTTTTTCTTGTTTATGCTTAAAAATATTATAGATCTGTTAAAAAAATTTATCTACATATTAATCTATGTCAAAATAAGATTTATCGATTAAAAAAGTATACTAATTTAACGAAAACTAAATTAAACATATGTAAATATACTTACCAATTCGAAGTGATAGATATAAAAAAAATATTTTCTTGTTCAACATTCGATAAATTTCTGAGATTTTGAGATTGAAGTAGATGAAAAATTAGAGAGTTTTTATCTGTGTTGAAATAAATAGATAAAAAAAATTAGCAAATTTTGAAATTTTAAATGGAAAATACTTGATTTTTATATGTTAACTAAAAGTAGGGGTGGGCGCGGGTCGGTTCGGTTCGGTTCGGTTTTTTTCGGTTCCAGAAATTTTCGGGTATTTAGTAAATGGAACCGTCGGTTCCAAATATAATTTTGGAACCGTTCGGGTTCGGTTCGGTTCGGTTCGGTTCGGTTCCGTTCGGTTCCGTTCGGTTCTGTACTATAATTAAATTTTTTAACATTTAAAATAATACTACATAAATACACCTGAAAGT
>CAIGRT010070614.1:0-10120 GCA_903798405.1 Fraxinus platypoda | reverse complement strand
AAGTAGTTAGGAAAAATAATTACAAACATCATAAATATTTACTTGCTTTTGTCAAATATGAGTTAAGATAAATCAGATTAAGTTCTAAAGTATAATCCTCGTGGGAACGATAATCCGAACTCAAAGGTCCACTGTATTATTTGTTATGATATCGTACACTTGTGATATAAAAAATGCAACACGGAGGTCGACAATGGTGAGGCAGAGCTTCTGAGGATTCAAGAAATTTGAAGTAGTTGAAAACTCTAACCGCGAGAAAGAAGAAAAGAAGGTAGTAAAGTTGGGATATGTCATCATCTCAAGGCACAAGTTTCTATAGGTTCTTGGTGCTGTTTTGATCACAATATTGGTTGTCGGATCAATCACTGTTGGGAAGACAGTGTATTCCCGCCACCACCCGTCCAACCCAGATACTTACACCATGGCGCTATCGATAGTGATGGTTACTGACAAAATAATTAAGTATCGATACACAATAAAAAAATTCTAATAATTAAGTTAATGTTAGACAATAAACAATAACCTTTTTTCTTCTTCTTATTACTTTCCAAGCAAGAATATTTAAATACCGTGAAAACAATTAAGTTACCATTGGTAATTTTTATCGAACTAATCGTTAAAACTGTTGCTAATAATTGTTATATAAATTCATTGGTATTTTCGATGGAATTGTATATTTAGGTAAATCTATCAGTGATCACCAATGATTATGTTGCTGTAGGGAAGTTACTGAAGGGACTTTCTCCTTCGATATGTATCGACGGAAGATTCTGTTGATAAGTATGATTGCTCACTGAATATTGAACTTCAACAATGGAAGTATCCATCACTGAAGCCGCAGTTTGTAGTACTGACCATGTAACAATTTATCGAAATCGAAAGCAATTACAACGAATATTCATTTTCAACATATTCTCCAAATATAATAATTTTGCACATAGACCAGAGTTTTTCTTTACCTTTTAATCTACATATTCTCAAAAAAATTAATTTTCACAAAATGCATCTTTAAAAATTCCGCATCAAACATGTCCAAAATTGTTCTCCAAAGTTGCAAGAGAAATACAACCTAATTAATTGATGGGTATACTCAAACCAATACCCAACATTTGTGGTCCCCGCACTGAAACAAAACCGAACTTTGCTACAGTGACAGGCTCAACGACCGACTCAAAGACAGAAGCTTGTCACTCACTCCCTATCAGAAATACATGATTGGATAATTTAAACAATACATTTGTGAACAAGGCCTGTCACTCACTTCGTGTCACTCAGCTTTGCTACATTTGTGGTCCCCACACTTAAACAGTACATGATTGAACAGTTAAAATAATAAATACAACACTGAGTCCCACCCTACCACCACACCCTGTCACTCACTCCTCGTCAGTAATCCCCATCCAAGGAGCATCATTGAACAAAACCTCCAACACTTTTCACTAAAAAAAAATGTTAATGCACAGGAGTTGGAATTGGGAAGAAGACTGGCATAAAATTGCTGAAAAGTTTTAAAGGACAAAAAGAACTTATAAAGAAAAATCTCAAATAATATTAATCCAAAAGTTATGAAATCTTCTACAATGTGAACCTAGTCCTTCAAAAATACAACCCTCACACCAACACCGAGCGGGACCATGCAAACAAGTAGAATTAAATTTCCACTAATAGAATTTATCCAATAGGAAAGAAACGACTAATAAAATACAACCCTCTTGCTTGCTCCGACCAAAACCGTGCAAAAGAAAGAACGGCCAAATTAATTGCCTTGTTTTCACTTTCACTTTTACTTCTACTTTCACTTTTGCTATTGCTTTTGCTTTGCATATGAATCAAATACTAAGACCATTCTTTTACTCATTATTCTTTGCATACGAATCATTTTTTTTAACATGGGCTGGGGATGCCCAGTCCAGTTCCCCCCACATCCGCCCCTATAATTGACAAAGACCATAGTCTAGCCCTATTAAACCAGGTAACATAATGCGAAACGGTTTGTTTTTGTTCTATACCACCTGCATGAGCCCAATTGATGCCTCGCTCTAGCAGGTACTACTTACGAAATCCAAAGAAATTTTAGTAGCAAAATCATGAAATGAGGTGAAGCTAGGAACACCGTCGTACTGATACCAGTCTCTTGCTTCCTCTTGAGTGTGGGGGAAAGGCTGCCACTAACAAAAGTTTTATATCCGATGAAATCTAATAAAATTTTGAATCGAAATTATATTTAAACAACTATAGTTTTATAATTAATTGTTACGTTCATATATAGATTTAAGATGTCGTAGCTACTAATAGTACATTTGTTTAGGACAAGTAAAACTTTCTATCTATCATTTATTGTCTTTAATTATATAATGTCCAATTTAACATAATAGTGATTCGTTATGTAGAAGAGCTTTCTAATGAAACTTCCTTAATTAATGATTGAAAATTAATTTATAAAAGAGCTTTCTTCTTTGGGAGAGCTTTTAGAGAAAGTCACTTTGTGTCAGCTTCTTCTAAAGTTTTTCTAATTAGAAGAGGCCATACGGTTAATTCTAAATAATTTCATAAGGAAAAAATTCATATCTAAGAAGTTAACTATAACCCATTTCAAAACTAAGAAACAAGTTTTAAAACTTCAAAAATTAGATAGTATTAAATATTATTTATGAAATTATTAATTAAAAATATAATTTATTAGCTAAATATATTAAAGCTACAATTCTATACAATTTGGTCACAAATTATTGAATTAATTAGTTTCAAATTTTTTCTCGATCATAAATAAAAAAAATTTATTGGTCAGCAATTATTTCACGCTCACAAATCAAAATAAATGTCTTAAGTTATTCGTCGGTGACAAATTAAAATTTTATAGGTCATATATCAGTCACAATTTATTTATCGGTCACAAATTACAAATAGTATATGTCACAACTTATTTCACGGTCACTACTTAACAAATTAATTGGTCACAAGTTATTTCTCGATCACAACTTAATAAATTGTTAGTCATGATCAATTTTTTTAAGTCACATATTGTGTATTGGTCACCAATTAACCAATTTATATGTCACAATTAACTAAGATAATTGGTCACAATCTCCCCCACCTTCATCGCTGCCACCACCACCACCACCATCACAATGCCAGCACCATCAATAACAAAATCGGCGGCGGCGGCGGCGGGGATGATCTTTGTGTGGATGGAGAGGGAGAGGGAGAGGGAGAGGGAAAAAAAAGAAATATATATATTACATTTTTTCTACTCATGTTTTGAATTATTCTTTTATATATTGTTCTTTGTACATTTCTATATGCAATTTTAATTCTTCTTATATGATATAAATCTTTCTTTAATCGGATAATATTAGTTTTTTTACATTAAGTTTTTTAAAATTATATTTACTACATATGATTGGAACTCGAACGTGCATTTTCAGTCTTATATAAATGCACTAACTAAATGACAAAAAAATATACAAAATATGCTCATGTTTGGTAGCGATATATACCTTTTTTTTCTCCAAACTTAATGTCAATCACACAATCTTTCAATAAAACAGTTGTACAAGTATTTTGGAAATAAAGTTTAACAAATCAGACTTTAAGAACATAGCTAATTTGTAAAAGAAGATTGAATAAATCAGAATTCAAGAAATCTTCTATCAAGAACATAAAGTTATGAATGCTCATCATTTATAGAAGAGCAAATCTTTAGCCTAGACATTCATAGCTATTAATTATGTAGCTATGGGACCCACTTGAAAACCTTATATTCCTAAGATAATATGGAATAACTATATTGACCCATATAAAAGCTGCTATATATAAGGTAAATTACAGCAATGGTCCCCAACCTTGACCATCATTACAATTTTGTCCTCATTCTTTATTTTCTAATATTTTTCTTNCATTCTTTATTTTCTAATATTTTTCTTCTTAACCTTTGAGTAGTATGCACTGCTCGAAGCTGCGACTTCTACGACAGATTACCAACGAATTTTCGACAATATATAAAATTAATTATTTTATATTAAAATAACAAGGTTTACCGACAAAAACAACAATATCTACCAGTTGTTAGTCATTTTTCCTAGGTATTCTATAGATAATTTTTTAATGAAAATAAATACATATTATAAAATACTTGCTGATGGATTTTTCATAAGTAAATTTGAAATAAAAAATAAAAAATTTTCTTCCCCGACCCACTCATCTGTAATAGTTTCAAGCCCGAAAAAATCTCAATTACACCGAATCTTCTTCCCCTACAACTCAATCTCATGCTAATTTTGTTGAAATAGAGTCTCGTACATGTATTTTGTAATTCTACAAAGATTAATTGAAATGTCAAGCTTTTAATTTGTAAAGTTGGTAGTACAAGCTAGAATCATACTTGTAGGATTGAAATAAAATACTTGTAATTCTATATTATTTTGTATACATTTTAATATTTTAAACTCACAAGAATAATAAATTAGTACAACTTTTTTTTTTTTTTGAAAACTTAACAAATTTGTATTGGATTTAGTTTAGTAGGAAATTTTCATTAGAAATTAGGGATGACATTTTGTTTAAAGGAAATACTGTTGGTAAATTACCAACGAAAATACAAATAGACATATCCGTAGGAATTTACCAACGGTTTCCGATGGATATATATTATAAGGTAGATTCGTCGGTTATAAGCAATGATTATGTTTTCGTCAAAAAATAATCGACGGGACTTTCACCTTCAGTATGTATTGATGGGAAAATTTCGTCGATAGTTTGTGTTACTAACAGAATATTTTGATTGCTGAAGCAGTATTATCTAGTAGTGATGCTGGATTTATCCTAAAGGATGATTTTATCCTTCTCTTTAAGTAATAAGTTAGAATGTTATTAAAATGACAATATTGACATTGTCTTTAGATCTCCTGATCTCCCCAAAAATAAATATCACAAGTGTAGTATCTTCTAAAAAATTCCAACGGGATTTTGTGTTCTTGTTGTTACCATTTCTTTTCCCTTCTCCATTTTACCAATTAATTTGGTTTAACATCATCCCCAAATGATTGCTACTGTTGGATGTGTCTATAGGACATCAATTATGTTCCGCTTGTTACCAAGTGTCAAAAATGTCCAGAACTAGCTGTAGAAATAGTTGCGGCCCTAGCTTCGGCGTCGATTGTTTTCAAAGGCAATAAAAAGTAATTGAGATAGCTCATGCGCGATGCCAAAAAACTCTTCACATTTTCTCAATCACAAATCAATAATAATGATTTTGACATTGAAGCTACACTTTCCACTAATTACTGGGACGAGTTTATTTGGGGGTGTAACTTGGCTTTACTATGCGATAGGAAGTATTTCCTATCTTCCTCTTGCTACAAGTCCCGATTTTCAGGGGAGGACCTCTTTATGGTGTCCTATGTTGGAACCATAAGCTTCATGGAGCTCAAGTAAGTTGAACGAACAACTTATTTTATTTTATTATTATTATTTAATTGTATAAGGAGCCTAATTATATGTAGAATTTATTCCCTTAATATTATATGTAACCAACTATCAATCTTGTAATATAAACCAGTTAGGAACATAATGATGACAATATGTTGTTACGAATGATTTATATTCCTTACATTAGTTGCTAAACTTATAATAGATGACTTGACGATTTAATTTTCAGGTCATCTTGCCTCGATTGAGAATGTTCTAGGGACTGGGCTACTTATATGAAGATATTATGAGAACATTTGATAACCAAACCCGTGTATTTATGTGTTCTTACCTCTATCTTTTTACTCATTTAAAAAAAAAAAAAATCTAGAGGTAATCTTTTTTACGATACTGTCAAGATGGTGAAATGAAGAATTATTTTAATGTGGTTTTTACTCGATGTTAGGTATTTTTGACAGGTGGTTTGATCAAACTAAATCATGGAGCACCTTGACCTCTTCAATATGTAGTCATACTGCCACAACCACCATGGCAACCTTGATTGATAGAGTATGCAAAAAGCTAGAGTCATGATTCATGTGACTGTCTAACATTTAATTTTGTAGATCGTCTGATTGGATATCAACTTATTGTAATACAACATTGCCTATATGCTAAAAGCTGAAACAAAGTATTGTCATATATGGTTAAATTTTTTTTCTCTATTCTCAAGAAATATACCTTCCAAATTTATTGAAAATTTATCTACTAGAAACTGCATCTTCAGCAATGGAAATACTATAGGTAAATTGTCAATGAAAATACAAATGGACATATCCATATGAATTTACCAATACAAGTAGAATGAAAAAAAAATCTATCGGTAGTTTCCTTCGAACTAATTCACCTCTAAAATTGATGCGATAACATCCAATCAAATTCGTTGGTGTTTCCAATAGATATATGTCTGAATGGAAATCCGTCGGTTATCATCGACGATTATGTTTTCGTCGAAAAATTATCGATGAGACTTTCACTTTCGGTATCTATCGACGGGAACGGTTGGAAGGATTACCGACATCATAATTGTTTTCAACTACAGATGCATATTCTAATAGTGACGTTGGGTTTATACTAAAGGATGATTTTATCATTCTCTTTAAGTAATAAATTAAAATGTTATTTAAGGGACAATGTTGACATTGTCTTTAAATACCCCCAAAAAATAAATATCATCGTTGTAATGTCTTCTTGAAAATTTCGACGGGATTTTGTGTTCTTGTTGTTACCTTTTCCGTTCTCTTCTCTATTCTACCAAGTAATTTGGTTCAACACCATCCCCAAATGATCGCTACTATTGAATGCATCCAGAGGACATCGACTATGATCGTCCTATTACCGAGTGTCAAAGATGTCCAAATCTAGCTGCAGAAATGGCTGTTGCCCTAGTTTTTGTGTCGATTGTTATCAAAGACAATAAAAGTACTCGAGAAAGCTTGTGCACAACGCAAAAAAACTCCTCAAATTTTCTCAGTAACAACTCAATAATAACAATTCTGACATCAAAGCTACACTTTCCAATAATTACTGGGGCGAGTTTATTTGGGTGCAACTTGGCTTCACTATGCGACATGAAGTATTTCCTATCATCATCTCGTTAAAAGTCATGATTTTGCTGAGCTTGTTGCTGATTTAATTTTTTTTCTTTGTTCAAGTCCTCTTGACTCGGTTGAGAATGTTCTAGGGACCGGTGGTTTGATCGAACTAAATCATAAAGTACCTCGATCTCTTCAATATGTAGTCTCATTGCTACAACCACCATGGCAACCTTGATTGATAGTGCCAGCCAAAAGTTCGAGTCATGAGTCATGTGATTGTTGAACGTTCAATTTGGATTATAAGCCCAATGCTATTTTTTAAGCTTTTTGTTGTAGATTGTGTGATTGGATATCAACTTATTGTAATACTACATTACCTAAATGCTAAAACATAAAACAAAGTAGAGGCATATATGGTTAAAACTATTTTCTCTATTCTCAAGAAATATATCTTCCAATTTTTTATTTTTTTATTTTTGTAAATTTACAGACTAAAAACTGCGACTTCAGTAATGAAAATAATGTACATAAATTATCAACGAAAATACAAATGGACATATCTATAAGAATTTACCAACATAAATGGAATGAAAAAAATCCATCAGTAGCTTCCTTCAAACTAAGTCGTCGCTAAAATTGATGCTGATAACTGCGACTTCAGTAATGATGATTATGTTTTCGTCAAAAAATTATCGACGGGACTTTCACCTTCGGTATGTATCGATGGGAAAATTTCGTCGATAGGTTGTGTTATCGACGGAATATTTCGTCAACATATTTGCTTACCCCTTTCGCTCCTACGAGAGATTTCATTTCTGCTTTTGATTTCTTAGGTGCACTTGCAGTTGACATAACTAAGATAGGGATATCTCCTTTTAGTCCTGCAAATATTTTAACGAATTCCTCACTGTAATTTACTGGGTCGAGCAATCCGGTCAAGAGAGCAGCAGGCACATATCAAGCTATATAGTTCAACGAATTCCTCCCTGGAATTCTTCCTTTTTCATCCAATCAGAGCCAAGTTAAAATCCGTGGATGGAATCTATATAAACCTGAAGTATCTCAGATAACCCCACTTTATACACCTGCACGCATTATAGAGTTCAAGGAAGAAAGTATAACCAAAAGATTTAGGAAAAGTTTACAAGTTGCAAAAAAATCATAGATTTCAGATAAGAATATTTCATATTTGAATCTGTATAAACCTAAAGTCTCTCCGATTACCCAACTTTATACACTTGCACACATTATAAATTCAAGGAAGAAGCATAATCAAAAGAGAGAAGAAGAGTCACAAGTTGCTAAAAATCATAGATTTCTGGCAATAATATTTTATATTTCAATTTCTTTATGTTATTCAGCATCCTTATTTAATTTAGAGCACGTGTGGTATGAGAAAGTATGAAAATAATCGAATCATGGAGAACCTCGGCCTCTTCAATATGTAGTCAATGTAGTCTTCTTAGCTACGCTATACACTGACTATCTCAAAGTTGTTCGTGTTCATGTGTGGAACTGTGGACCATATTGCTTTTATAGGCCTACCCTTCGGGATTTTACAATCACACATGTCAATTTTACTGTTGACCCAATATCTCTACTCGATTTTTATTTTATTTGTCAGTATTTACTTATAATTTTTCCTTAACCTTTTAGATTGATTACATCCTGGGTATAAATCCCAGAAATCTGAGTTATGGGGTAGGATATGGAAAAACTATCCCAAGAAGGTCCACCACAGAGGGGCTTCAATTCCCAATGACGGAAAATATATAGTTGTGAAAGAGGATGGATATGGCGTGATTCGCCAAAGCCCAATCCAAATACCATCATTGGGGCCATGGTTGTCCGGCCTGACAAAAATGATGGATTTGACGATCTCCGAGATAATTACAACTTCACAGAACCAACACTAGCAGGAAATGCCGGTCTAGTTGCGGCACTTTTTGCTTTGTCCGGTGATAAGTATATGGATACAATAAACTATGCTTTGCCATCTGGATGGTTCCAATCTCCGCCGCCGCCACCACCACCGTGGTAACCAGATTGACACGGTATGCCAAAAGCTTGTGTTCATGATTCATGCAACTGTCGCAAGATTTGTGAGATTTTTCATCGAGGACTTGTCCCAAAGGTGCATAAGCTTTGAATACGTTTACCCTGCCTACACTTGTAGGTGTACTCAGTGTCTTGTTGGTTTACTGCATAAGCAAATTTTTCTAAAGTTATGTTACGATCATTGGCTATGAAACTGCTGAAATTGAATGATAAAGAAGCCACTAAAGGGATTAGTAGATAGAAAAAAAGCGATTATCTCGTAAGAAACCTGGCTGCTGCTACATTTTACAGAATTTTGTCAGGAAATCATATCTATATGTTCTATGGAAAAATCTTGTGCAAATTGCTTTATTATTGAAATTCTTTAAAGCCATCAAATATGAATCAATAATAATGAACTGTTTAAAGCACCATGGAAGATGAACAGAGATCCGTGTCCCCAACCAAGTTTTGTAGATACCATTAAGCAGGCCATGATACCTCCAAATGTAGGAGTGCGTAAGTATCATAGTGGAGAGGCCGATATAAGGTAATCGACTGGAGGATCGCAGGACCACTCTAAATGAAGACTCACTTTTGGCTTTAGAGCACAAAGATTGGAGCCCCTTGAGAAACTAACAAAGGCAGTGCCCCGTTTTAGATGTGTCCTTATACCGTATAACCTCTATAAACTAATTGATGCTGATAATATCCATTCAAATTCGTCGGTGTTTCTGATGGATCTATAGTTGAAGGTAAATCCGTCAGTTATAACCGACGATTATGTTTTCGTCAAAAAAATTATCGACAGGACTTTCACCTTCGGTATGTATCGATGGGAAAATTTCGTCGATAGGTTGTGTTACCGACAAAATATTTTGGTCGTTGAAGCTGTATTTTCTAGTAGTAATGCTGGATTTATCCTAAAGGATATTTTATCCTTCTCTTTAAGTAATAAGTTAAAATGTTATTAAAAGGACAATATTGCCATTGTCTTTAGATCTCCACAAAAATAAATATCACAGGTGTAGTATCTTCTCGAAAATTCCAACGGGATTTTGTGTTCTTGTTGTTACCAT
>CAIGRT010070613.1:0-11977 GCA_903798405.1 Fraxinus platypoda | reverse complement strand
AGAACCGAACTAAACCATTCGGTTCTCGATTCGAATACCCGTTCGGGTATTTCATTTTAAAAAAACCGCTCGATTCGGTTCGGTTCGGTTCGGTTCGGACATTTTGCCCAACCCTAGGATTAACAGGTAGAGTCCTTAATCCTACACAGTTACCAAAATGTCTTACACCTGATCTAGCTTAATTTTTCTCCTCACTTAGAACACTTGCACCATAAGAATACCCATCAAACTCATACCTTGAATACATTAACTGACAATGCATTAACAGTCTATTGAAACAAATGCACAAAAGAAACATTGAAAGATTAAAAAAAAAACTGTGATGTCTCACGAGATGGCATTGCTTGTGAATTAGATTTGATCTTGCAAGGACCGAACAATCTATGACATACAAGGACTTGACGTCTAATATTTTTTGCCTAAGCCACCTTGGTTCGGTAAATGCGGATAGTAGTATGACATTGCTTCACCTACCATACATGAGAACACTAAATGTGCGTACATGAAATAACTACACATCTGAAGTTTAAATGTCTTCCACTGTTCTTACCTTGCGAACTGTATATAACATTTGCTGATGAAGGAGGGATCAAACTCAAAGACGGTAGTAGTCCTGAAAGGGATAATGGTCTTGCAATAGAATGTTGTGATAACGGGAATGTTGTCGGCACGGAATACTATAAATATAAGAATGGAGTCTGTACGGAACAATGTTGTGGTTGAGCTAATTGATTGTCAACAACACTCTCCGCCATATCACTTTGCCTCATTCTTGGGTGCTTCCCTTTGCTTGATGTCGAACTGCCATGAATGTAGATAATTTTCGACACATTTGAAGTTCACAGTCTAAGGTGTTAACATACCTTGGCTTTCTTAGTGCCCCTCCGAAATAGATATGATATTGCAGTAAACCTTCCCCGTGAACTCATCCTGAGCTTCCCTGAATTTTGAAATTGTGTAAACTGATTGAAACTACTACTCAATTTCGTATTGTGTCGCACACGGAAACATTTGTGAAATTGACTTGAAATCAGCTTGGAACTCCTTCTCAACTTTATTACGCAATGCTCGTTCATGTTGTTCGATGAACTGCTTCAACGAGGTCTTTGAATGCACATACCCATCGAAGAATGTATTCATACTCTTACTTCTTTATGTTGTTGATATCCTTGCCCAGAAACTAGTCTTCAGAAAACAAGGAACCCATCGACCTCTGTTCTCATATAGTCCAAACAACCACCAATCATTATCCTACAAGGCATAAATATCAATAAAAGCAGCCCAACATTCTTCTAATTCTTGAACAAACTGCAAATCATAAACCAATACATGTATTGCCCAAAATATCGATGCCTTATCATTGTGGTATCCAAACTTCTCAGGCAACTTCTTCAGAATGTGCCACAAACACCATCTATGCCTTGTGTTTGGAAAAACGATATGAATTACATTTTGCATTTCCCTGTCTTGATCGATAATTATTCCAAGCGGTGCTTTACCGTGCATACACTGAAGCCATATTCTGAACAACCACACAAAAGTATCCGTGTCTTCGTTCGATACCAAACCACAACCAAGTAGTGTTGATTGTCTGTGATGATTGCGCCAACAAAAGGGGCAAAAGGCATGTCATACTTGTTTGTGAGGTAAGTTGTATCAAATGTAACAACATCGCCGAACTCCTTCTACGCTTGCCTACAGCGATTATCTGCCCAAAATACATTCATCAACCGCGAATCTTCGTCCAAATCCATGCTAAAGTAAAATCCCGAGCACCGTGCTCGCATTTTTGAAAAGTATGATTGTATTGCTGCGGCATTTTATTCTCCAAGTCTTAATCATCTCACTTTTTCAATGTAATTTCGACAATCCTTTTCCACGCAACTCATGTTCTCAAAACCATCGACTTCTACAATTGTAGAATTGTAACTTTTATGCAACGGAATTCATGCCAAATCATTCACTTGTAGCTTGTGTTTCACATGTGCGCTTAACTCTCTGTTGCATTGAAATAATCTGTACTTCGACGGGCTAGTTTCATGATTGTGGTCGAGGTGGACCGTGTTAATTCTCCAGGCTCCCTAAATATCTGCAGATGCGGAGATTCTAGCTTTATAGCCCATCTGAATTGTTGGTTGTGGCTTCAAAGATTCGCTAGTATTATCGAGTATTTAACCTTCATGGCTACATGTCAATGTCACATATCTCAATTCTCTATCATTTCCCATTTTCGAGTTTCTTTTCTTAACGGAGAAACCAACGTCATACACATATTTTTTGTACAAGTCAAACATATCCTTCAAATCCTTAAACTGCATACCCACCTCAGGTACAATCACACCGTCTCCCAATGAGGTTTCGCCTTGTACTATGTCAACGAAGTCAATCCCGTTCTCATCATTCGATTCCACCAAAACATCATCATGCTCGTTTGCCACTTCGTCCATAATTTCTTCGGTTCCAATAACATAAACAGTCACGTTCAGTAATACAGTTAATAATACTACGATATGTATCTAAACAATCATTCTCAAACACGTTCTTTACTTCAACAGAGTGCATATACTTATCAACAAAATTAGAACGTTATGAAAATTTAGTACATAATTCATGGGATACATATATCTGTTTCTAAAATGAAATAATTAAAGAACCAGGTTATATATTGTTAAAGAACTTGGTTAACTAATATTCAAAGAATCAGTGTTAACTGATCTTTAAAGAACTTAGATTATAAAGAACTTTAAGAACTATATATAATTCTTTAACCAAGTTCATATTCAAAGAAATATTTTTTAAAACCTTAAAAAACTGTATAGAATTACAGAACTTGGTTAATTGATATTCAAAGAACTTAATAGTTAAAGAACCACCTTAGGAAACTTACTAATTTTAAGGTTTTTTTTTTTGCTCAACCCAAACAAAGAAAGAAACTTCATACTTAAAGAACCGAACATGAGTAAGAAACTTACTAATTAACAGACTTTTTCTTCTCTTCGCCGGACCGGTACCTATCGGAGATGTCTCTCGAAATAATCTGGGGAAAAATTACTTACTAATTAACGGATTTTTTCTTCTCTTGGCTGGACCGGTAGCTGCCGGAGATATCACGCCAAATAATCTTCCCCCAAATCGGATTCTAACATTTTCAATTTGGGGAAAAATTTATGGATTTCTTCTGTGTTATTTTTCCGATTTTCTGCTGTGGGTGCGTTCCAAAACAACTCTCTCATGTGTATTTCTTTCTCTCCCTCACGTGTTAATTTTTCCCTCCAATTACTAACCTTTACACGTGGGACAATTTAAAACCCTGTCAAGAGGGTGTCATTGACCCCGTCCTACAAGATTAATTGTGCATATAAAGAAACTGACCTAGATACCCTCAAAGCTCATCATGTCCACGTCTTTCAATTTGCAGAGGAATCTTGAGGATGCACCTGCGATGGTACATTATTTGGGAACTGGTTTTCCAAGTTCACAACAAGAAGAAGAGCAATGTAAAGAGGTTGTAGTGTCTGTATCTCCCGAAAAACATTGATACATATCAAAAAAATAGGCTATCTAAGATTGATTGTCCCGCTCCATCAACTAGCCCCCATAAACGAAAATACGAAACGCCTAATCAACGATCCATTTGTATCCAAACACATGTAGCAAGATTGATAGCTAGTTACTAGTTTGTGCACACAGTGATTTCGCCTGGTAAATGTAAACAACATGTAGAAGTGGATTTGTCGAACTTTTGTGTTAGTTTAGCCAATTTGAACTAAGCATCCTCTCTTTCTCAATGAGACTTTTGTTTTGATATTTTTGCTTTTCCTTCATTCTTTATACAGAACATGGTAGCTGCATTTGACATTTTTTAGTCCAGTCATTTTTTCAAGTGCAACGACATTAATAAACTTCGGACCTTGTAACTCAATTCTCGAGTAATATTAATTATGCATTCATTTCATATTTTAATGAAAATGCAGTTTCGTGAAAAGAATAACACTATAATTTCTATACGTCCCATTAAAATATATATATATATATATCTTGATAATGTCATGTGTTTATAATATAGAGTCACTGAGTCAGTAAAACTATCCATCCGGGTAAAACAACATAGCTTTCACTAAATACTTGCCTGATTTTACTGCTAAGCTTTCCCCTATAGAAGTCTTCATCTGTTGCTGATTATCTAGACTGGTAAACTAATAGTGCTACAAAAGTAAGATTATCAATGAACCTGTAAGGGAAAAAAGCAGCAATAAGTGAAATCAAAAGAGAGCAGAATTAGAGTGTGAAAGTCTAATTATCAAGTGCAGTTTACTCCAATATACGAACTGCACTTTTGCAAAAGATAAGCCATCGTTCATCAGTCAAATCCATCTCTACCTAGAAAGACATAATACTAGTAACTGATTGAACAGAAAAGGTACTTCTTTAGTAAGCTAATTACTCTGTTAATAAGGTCAATACACAGTATAATGCCCTTTGATTGAGAGTTGAGATTGACAAATTTGGACCGAATGGAATTACAGTATAATCTCTATAAGTCAATTCTCTAGTAGAGAATTAATAACTCATAACTCTATTATATAATAAAATTTCTCGATCCCAACTTCAAAGGGAACTGGAATTCAGCAAGATTCAGACGGTAGGCCAAGTTTTTGATGTAGAAATCACATACTTCTGTAGAAAAAATGGCTAAATTCAAGAAGATTTTGTCAAGCTATCTGAGTCGTGATCTGCATGGATGGAATTAACAACCGAGTTTTTTATGTCAGTACTTTCAGACTCCAACAAAACGTCAAATGCTCGTTCCAGGCATTTCCCCACAGATTTAATGGCAGCATTTTTTTCAAGCTTCTGATATTTGAGTGAAGAATGGAGAGGTCGTCTCAAAGCTTGATACTGGTCATCCACTGCGTTTGAATTTTTATGTGCTTCCAGAAGCAAGTTGCTCAAAGAATCCATAATTTTATCTGGTGTATCAGAAGTACTTTTACTGCACGCTTGTTGAGAAACTTGAATTGCTCGTTTTCTAATAATGGATGGCTTGTTATCATAACTTACTGCTGCAGTCTTCAAAATGGACTCTGGGCTGCTGTATGAAACCGGTGTTACTTTCATACAATTTGTTGGAGTAGAAACAGGTGGCCTGATATAACTATCCGTACTTGGAAATCTACCGCTTGACATGAAAATTTTCATATCATCCTCCCGAAGTGGCTGATAGCATAAGCCTGCATAAGATTTATCTGTCAGACTTTGGTGCACTTCAGTGCAATCACATTTATAACTCCTCCCCTTTGGCAAGGTTGAACAGGTAAATGTCTTCTGTTTGCTGGTTCTATTGTTGTTGATCTCTTTTGGGGGAGAATTCTTACATTTTGGCTTATATTTAGAAGGAACTGCTTGAGGCAAGGAGCTGCTTAACTCATGCTCATGACAATAACCATGGGCTAACACTTTGGACTGCTTAACTTCTGATATGTCGGTACTGTGACTTCCATTGTGGAACATGTCTATCAGATTGCAAGTAGATGATAGTAGTTTCATTGGATAATTTGCCTGTCCACTCGGAACAATTGTAGAAGATCCATTCTCAGAAGACTGCAGATGACTTCGAGTTCTTTCTGGATGTCCAAGAAACAAATCAAGGGAACCTGAATCTCCATTCCTTTTGTTATCCACCTTCTGGTTGGACAAACAGTGTGGTCCAGGAGTATGCAAAGCAGGGATATCGAATCCTGGATGATTTAAAGTGAAACCGCATGCCGTAGAGTTAGCAAGTTTCTTGTTGAGAGAGCAATTCCAACGATTTTTTATTGAGTTCTCCGGCCTAGCACATTTCCACAGTAAAAACTTAAGAAAGATCAGTTCTCAATCTTTTTTATTAAAGAAGCAACATAATCCAACATTAACTATAAACAACCACCTTACAACATTTTAGTAAATGGTGAATTAATTTAAACTCCTTGTAAAACTAAATAATGTTTAAATAGACATTTTGATGCAAAAATTTGATTGTGTTTTCAGAGTACACTCTAATAAATTTGTATTTTCATTTCGAGTCAAAATCATCACTTGTCAGTACTAATAGTGGTCGAAATTCTTGAACTAAATATACCTTCCTGGCAAAAGCTTGGTCATTTCGGCCCATTTGTTTCCATATACTGCATGAGCATTTATAAGAATTTCGTCTTCCTCTTTGGTCCAAGCACCCTTGTTTATTTCTGGATTCAAATGATTGTGCCATCTAAGAGAGTCACAAGAGTGTTAAACTTCTGATAAAACAACGAAAGGAAAGGATGCGTGTAAGGAAATAACCATATTAATAAACGTGTAAACACAATCAAATATGTCTATTCAACCATTTCAGATCCTAGAGATAAAGCGCATGAACTGGTTTTTAGCTACCTGTCTCGACATTGCTTTCCTATACGGCCTGGAAGGTGTTTTGCTACTTCAGACCATTTTTTGTTACCCTGTTTGCCAACTAACTCAATAAGAACATCATCTTCCTGTAAAAATGGAACAAGAAACAAAACTTCAATCATACATCAATGAAGAAAATTGTCCTCAACAGGGCAAACAAATGTCAAACTCAAACCTCCTTAGTCCAGAGTCCTTTATTAAGGTCAGGGTTAATAACTTTTTGCCAGCGATGCAAGCACTGCACATCTGTTCGACCAGGGAGGCATTTGGCTGCAAAAAATCTTACTGATTTGAGGAAGAAAAATAAACAAGAAAATTATCTATTGCACTACCCAGTACCGCACATCAAATATGAACTAATTGTGCTGAAAACCCTGAAAGAGGAATTTTATCAAGGCATGGAAACAACATAGAAATGCTTCATTAAAACTTGCCTATTCCTTTCCAGCACTTTCCATTAAATTGTTGAACTGCATCTCTCAAAGTTTCATCCTGTTCATGTGAAAGAAAAAACACAAAAAAGTTATTGGACAACACATATTTCTATTCAAATTCCTTCAACTATCAAATAATTATTACCACACAAAGATGAGGAAGTTATTAACAAATCCCAGTTAAATATGTCGTAATCCACTAAGTTCCAACATATACCAGAATACAATATCAACTATGAATAATATTAAGAAGACACTCGTGCAGAGGATGAGAAACTACTGACCTCTTCCTTTGTCCATTTCCCCTTTGACAATGTTCTAGCTGTCACTCTTGTATTCCTACAGTAGTAAAAAGAAGTAGTTAAAAATCATAGATTCTAACTACTCAATCTAGTCCTTTCTTAAAATTACAGTGTCTTGTAGCAAAATCATTTTTTATCTGTGGTGCCTCAAGCTCCTTATAGTCTAAAGTCAGCCTTTTTTCGTCTCCAGTCTCAGTGATAGCTCGTTGTATATTTAGGCTCAAAAGTCACTTAAATATATTATGAATTGAAATAATAAACAAAACTAAATCAGAAACAACACTTGCAGCAGATTTCAGATTATTAACTATAATTTTTTACACACAAAAAAAAAAAAAAAAAATCCTCCCTATAATAATTTACGCTAGATAGGAATACTAGGGTGATCTAAAGCTATACTATTACAACATCCAAATCAAGATTTAACCTCTTGCTGCCTTCATCCTTCTTAACATTGAGTGGTTTATGATCATCAGCACCATCGGCTGTAAGCGAATTTGCAGACTTTTCTTCTTTTTCTGTCTCCACACCAGACCCCTCAGTTCCCTCCATACTTCTTTATTTGATAATTTTTCTTAGAATGGTGAAAGGAAAATTAATTCCTAGTCCTCCTTACAGTTTAAGGCTAGACCTTGAACAAACCCAGGAAAAAAAAAAAGAAAAAAATATATATCTGATGGTAAAACCATAGTATCAGAATTCAGAAGCAAGAAAACCCCACATCAAATCTTGAACCCAAAATTTTGAATTTTAGCAGAGCACAGAACCCAACGGTCATAATATGGATTATGGAAAGTGCAGCAACGGCTAGAAAAAATGGTGAGAAGAAAGGAAGACTCCATGAAAGGAAACAAAATATTTCTCTTGATTGGAGTTGAGTAATTATTAATAAGAGTTTGATGTGTATAATAAGGAAAGTGAAATATCTGGAGTGAGATAATCATTTAGAGAGATTTATGAATGATGAGCCACATAAATTCGCGGGAAGTAAAGTGAAAGAGAGAGGGACTGTATTGAAGTTTACTGAATTTTTATATTGGATCGAACTCTTATGCAAAAGGAATTCTACTTATTGATTAATAAACGAAATTACAACAATATTAAAGATTAAATTTGAGTTATTAAACTTAAAAATAGTGGTAAAAAGTATTAACTGTACAAAGCCAAACTAAAATACAAATTTAAATTATAGACTAAACTTATTGGAGTTGAAATTTAAAGACCATCTATTAATTATACATTAATATCGCATAATTTTTTTTTTTTAAATTATTTGAATAATACTATTTATCATCATTGCTAACCAATAAGCGGTGTGATATTTTGTGATTTTAATTGATATATTATTTTAAATGTCGAGGAGTCTTCAACTGAGATTTTGATAAATTTTAACAATCCTTCTAAATTCAGGTGTCCCCAATTGAGGTTTTAATAAAATCTATTAAAATCCAGGTGTTTCCAATTGAGATTTTAAAATCAATTAAAAATTATGTATTCATAATAATTCATGGATTTATAAGTATTTTATTAATAGATGGATTTTAAAATATTCGGATGAATTTCAAATTTGAAAATACATATAACAAAATATTTTAAATTTTAAATGAGATTTTTATTAATATTGTGAAAATCTATTCAAATCCAAGAAATTCATTAAAATTTATAATCTTTCAAAATTCATTAAAATCTCATTTGAGGACAGATATGACATTTCGATTATTAGTAATAATAAAATAATGCTATCTATTTTTATTTAGATACCACAAATTCCAATTTATCAAGTAGATTGGATTGCTCTAGTTTATCATTAAGAGAAATTAGATAATGACAAAATTTAGCAAGATCTCCTGTGGGATATTTGTGGATATCCCTTTCTTGCATATTTCTCATTGGTATATATCCGATTATATTCTATTTATTAGATTAAAATTAAAATTGAAAATGTTATAATCTCAGGCCTCTTGCATTAGAAAACGGTGTCGTAACTTCATTACAGGAAGATCGAAAGCAGCAGCAAGAGACTTTTGAATCCGAAATGGAGGACATTTTGCATTAACTCATCCAATTCAATCGACTGGAAAGAGAAGCTTCGAGCATTTGATTGATCAAGTAATGCGACGTCCTGAGAGTCCAGTGTTCAACCCATCAGCCATAAAAATCTATACTCCTTCAGCAGCATCATAAATTTACTCAAATGTTCTGCTAGGAACTTCCATAGGACTGAGGCAAATAACCTGCACGAGGAAGGCAGGGATTCAGACCTCAAGCAAAACACCGTAAAGGTCATCTATAACATTTGATAATTTACAGGGATTATTAGCATTTCCACGTCCAGTTGGGGGTAAGGTTGATTCGGGGAAGGATAGAAAGCAATTGAAAAATGCCTGAGTTTTGAATTTAGACAAGTAAAAGTGCTCAATAAGTTGAAAGTTCTCTTTGTAGAATATAACGGTGGTTTAACTCCCCCCTTCCCTTCCCTTTTCCAAAAACTGAATGCAGCGTGTATTATAAGCATTTGGCTATGGACTACAAGCCAGCTACAAAGATCCTAACAAAATTACAAATCGAGCAGTTAGAAAGTTCCGCTGACAGAAGTACAAGGTACAAACTAAACTTAAGGAACATCAGAAACAAGATCAGCTGGACAGAGTACTTATTGACGGTGATGTAGATGCTCTGACCTTCCAATTCAGGGAAATATTGCATTCACGAATGCCTCTGCGTCAAAGGGTTGCAGATCTTCTATGCCTTCACCAACGCCAACGAACTTCACAGGAATGCCGAGCTCATCTACTACACTAACCTGCAAGAATTTCGGGAAAATAGCTCATAACAGATATTGGAGAGTTAGAAATCATTATAAAGTGAATGAACTAAAAAGAATGAAAATTTTGAAAATGCTAAACATACCACGCAACCACCTCTTGCAGATCCGTCGAGTTTGGTCAATATCAAACCAGTTATTCCAACAACCTGGGTTTGAATGTTAGGCCATATAGCACAGGCACAAATTTTATTTGCAGTAGAGGTGGGAAAATAAGTAACAAAAATTTGACTTTAACGGACTGGTATTATGCTACCTAGATAAAGGAATTTCAGGATTAAGCACCATAGTTTCATTTCTGATAGAGCAGGTGTGTAAGCAGCCCTTGAGAAAACAAAGTATAGAATATGTTTAACTAACATTTCCAGTATAAATGGACAGGGATAGGAAATATTACGTCGTTAAATTCTCTGGCTTGTGGAAGCATGTTTAGACCAGTTGTCCCATCCAACACTTGTAGGATTTCCTGCAAAAATTATAAGAGAAATATCATGTCACAACAAACGAAAAAATTCCACAAGTTCTTTCGACAAGTAAATGGTGCAAAAGAGTTCAATGTATGGTTGTAGTCTAGGCTGGCCCCTGAACTTCTTTAGTTTTTTTGATAATTCTGCAGTTCATCCATTAAAATTTTTGATTCATTCACAAGAACCTTGTGCAGAGTCACAATTTAATATTAATTTTATGCCTCAAGAGCAATATAAATATTTCTCCTCTCAACATTTTATAAATGCATAAACACACTCTTTTACACACGTTGATGCACCCATATTCCCTCCCCCTCCCCTCCCCTCCCCTCAGTGAAGAAAATGAAACATTAATAAAGGATAGGAAGCATTTTATCTATATTGCAGGATAATGCATATTTGAATCAAGTTAACGAATTATCGGACTCACAAGCCCATTATATTAATCAACATAAGTGGATAATCATGTAATACTATCACGAGACAGTAATATAGGAAATCAGGCTGAGAATGCTGACATTGGGTGCACCGGAGACAGCTTTTCCAATAGCTTTCTTGCATGCAACCAGTTCTTCCATCAGGCTATAATTGGTATGCAAACCTGAATATCAAAAGAAATCTTAGAAAATCCCCCAACACCAACACCAACTGTAAAATGTACATCTGTCAGACTTACGTCCAGATGTGTCGCAGAGAACAATATCATAACCTTGTTCTTTACCCTTTTTCACAGCCTGTGAAAGAACTACTCAGGGAAAACTTTAACATCACGTGTTAGGAGTATTGGCAACTTAAAGCTCATTACCAGACCAATCAGATCTTTACCAGATGATGCTTTTGCATTCTCCTTTTCAGCTACAACAATCTCACAGTCGGTCCTTTCGGCCCATATCTCCAATTGATCACTTGCAGCTGCTCTAAAAGTATCTCCTGCCCCCAACAATACCTGGAAATAATCTGAAGTGTCAAACGGAAATGAGAACCACTTAACCCCCCAGCAAAGGCTAGGATTATGTGACTCAAAGAGACGTCTAATTATTGAGTGAGCTGGCCAGACACCAGAATCTTGTAATTATTGTAATTTTCAAGCTTTTGGAAATCATATCACTCATAAATGCATATCAACAATTAAATTACAACTATGTTTTCAACTAGTCATAATGACAAGGAAACAAATTAAAACACGTGTACAAAAGGCAGTCTCAAGAATTTCTATTACCTCTTAGTTTGAAAGCTAAGTTCAAATAATTAACATGAAATGATATTCCAGCTATAGAGCTTCAATAAAGCAACTAAGGCACCTTACAAACTATTTTCATGATAATATTCCATGATCTGAATGTCAAAAAAATTAGTTTATGAATCTCATGTATTAATTTCAAAACTTACATAAATCTGCTGATTTTACTGATACAAAATGCACATATAGAAGTTAAGGTTGTATTAAAATCGAAGTAGACATATCCAAATAAAAAAAACTGAAGCAAACTTGAATCATAACCTCACCTTGGCACCTTCTTTCTT
>CAIGRT010070600.1:0-13563 GCA_903798405.1 Fraxinus platypoda | reverse complement strand
ATACTTTTATTAATATATAATTAAATATAAAAAATCTGTATCGATACATTTAAATATCTGATTTTTAAAACTTAAAACACCAAATCTAATTTTAGAAATTGAATTTTCAAATGTAGGGGAGGGTGTAATTTCCACGATATGTAACCAATCTAAAGCCCATTGAGCTACATCTCTTAAAACAGAACAAAACGACGACGTGTTTATCTTCTTGTATTTAATCTTTCTGCAACTATGTCAATTTACCATCTTCTCAAATGTTGGGTTCATTTAGAGACCGTCCTCAACCCTCAAAGAAGGTACCCAAAAACCCTCCTTATTCCCTTTTATTTTATTTTATAATATTTAATTTTTATTAAGTTATAAATTTACTTGAATTGAAAAAAAAAACTGCAGCAGAAACATGAAGAAGGATGGTTAGGAGTGAGTTTCAAGCCCGAAAACTTCATTCCGGGCCTCATAATTGGATTCATTTGTGGGCTTTTCCTGGACTTATCGAAGCCTGGAAAAGGATACAATGCTAAGAAAATCAGCGGGCCGATGCTGGGACAAAATCAACAGTCACCAAGAATTGTTTCAAGTAATACTGATGAAGAACTCAAAATGGTCTGTCTACTATTGTGTTTGGCTAAGCTTAAAAGTTGCTTTTGGTAGAAAAGTTGAATTTTTTTAGTTAAAAAAATGTAATTTTTTAAAATTATGTTTGGCAAACTAAGTAACTTAAAACACAACAAAAACTTGCTCTAACTGAAATCTTGGACTTTGATTTTCTTTTGTTTGTTTATCATGTAGCATTTCTTATACAATGTGCATTCAAGTTATACGTTTTTTTGTTTATTTGTAGTTTTCAGCTTTGATTTTTTAAATTTTGGATCATATTTTAGTTTGCCAAAGTGATAATTCTTCAATATGAATAGTTGAAAAAGACTGCTAATAACGAGGCTAAAGATTTGTCTTCTTTTCCAAAAGAATCGCGTTTTTGATATTGTAGTTTATGGAAATATTCTATATGGTGCGAGCAGTGTGGTAATGAAGGAAATTATGTAATGGATTAAACAAATAATCCATATTACTGATAGCAATTAATAACACAAAATAGGAAAAACGAAAGTTTCAGACTGGCAGCGAAGAACAGAAAGTTTAAGATCGGATGATCTATTTATTGTTGACAAGTTTGCCGACCGAACTTAGGAAATTTGTTGGCAGGTTTTAGTAGTTAGGCAGGACCTGAAGATGGGAGTGGGGAAGATTGCATCTCAATGTGCTCGTAAGATTCTCCAATATTTATTTATTGTTAAGATTTCCAAATTGATCATGTATATTTTGATGTGTCCTGGCTAATTGGCCGTTTGATTAAAAACTATGCAGATGCTGCCACCGGCATATATTCTGAACTTGTGCAAAGGTACATTCTTAATGACTTAACCTGATTATAGTTTGCTACCTTTCTTTAGATAGCTGAAAATTCAATTGGAACCACCATCCAAATTATTTACTCCTTCTGTTTACCTTTATGATATGATTTGTAAGGTGGATTAGAAAGTACCAAAGTAGAAAAAGAAATTGAAATTTTCTCCAATATAACATTCAGCAGGTGGTATTTGTCTCTTCTGAAAAAATAAAAAATCAGATCTTTTCAACACTACTCCCCTTCTCCCCAGTTCTTGTCCTGATCTGATGTATACCTCTTTTGTTTCAATCGATTTATTGAAGTCGTTAAAGTGGAGAATCTAAGTTTCTTCTTATGTGGTAAGCCGACGGGGAATCTAGAATTATGCTTTTAAGCAATTAACCCACATTGATAACATTGATTTTTCTCTGCAGATATGATCATTTTCTTGGAGAAACTAAGTGCATGTTTGGGTAACATTATAAGTTACTTATAATTTAATGATCAAAAGCCAAACATTAATTTTAATACACACATTTTGTAGGACCCACAAATATTGACCATTATCCATCACTTGTTTCTATCATAATTTCAAAAACTTATAATTATATCCAAACAAGCACTAAATAGCGATGATAAGTTCTACTTTCATTAAGTTTCTACGTATCATTTTTCAGCTTTTGATCATTTGCTAGGATAAATAAAACACCCTTCATCTCACTTCCTTTAAATGCCGATTAAAATCTTTATGATTGTGCCACTAGGATTGGGCACTATACTGATTTAGAGCATGTTCGGCTAAGCTCAAGAAATAAAAAAGGTTACTTTTAAGGTACTTTTTGTTTCCAACTTGGCCAAAGTGATATTGGGCACTATATTGATTTAGAGCATGTTTGGCTAAGCTCACTTGTTTCTAACTTGGCCAATAAAATAAGTCATTTATTAACATATTTACTTATGATTAATCTTTTCAGCTTACCCGAACATGGTCTATTTAACATCTATTTTATGATTTCTTTGGAATTGCATTATTATTTGGAGCTTGTTTGGTATTGATTAAAATCGGATTAAAATTGAAAAATTAGCCGTTGACTTTTATTAGATGAGTGGGACCCAATAACGGCTATATTTTCAATTTTAATTGGATTTTAATCAATACCAAACAAGCTCTTGGTGAGTATATGAGAAGTAACACCTGATGCAGCCATAGGTCCCTTTTGAGGCAATGGGAGCTTTGTGGCCAGGCCAAAATAGTTGTTACATGCAAGAATCAGCAAGAAATGTAAGGAGGTGATCTATCCTAAATGTTTTTGGTTGACTTAAATATACTTGTCCTTCGTACCAGAATCTTCTCTGTATTCTCGTGCATGAATTACAATAACATGGTTATTTTATCAGGAATAAGCTAAAGGATGCAGCCGAGGACATCGGCCTTCCAACGTTTGTTGTCGCTGATGCAGGACGTACACAGGTGATATTTTCAAATCACTTTAAAGGTTAAACTGTAAATTTGAAGTCCAAGATTATAATTACTTATTTATAGAGTATTTAGGTGATTGCTATATATAAACAACTATGAGATA
Source organism: Fraxinus platypoda (assembly GCA_903798405.1). NCBI lineage: Eukaryota > Viridiplantae > Streptophyta > Magnoliopsida > Lamiales > Oleaceae > Fraxinus > Fraxinus platypoda. The sequence continues at coordinate 10,593 of CAIGRT010070600.1, read as the reverse complement.
TATATTAGTGTACTATATTACGTAGAATGGCATGGCACATCCATGCGTTTGTGTTTCCATGGAGAAGTTTAAACAACACTTGCTAAGTTCATAATAGACAGTCAGGATCACATAGTTTCAGTTAGGCTCAAAGCTACCATTTTCTCTAACATATGTGCTAATGTTAGATGGCATCAAGATAATATTATTAAGCTACTCTAGGAAAGTTTTCGAAAACATACTAGGAGTTCAGCCTTGTTCCTAGTAAATTTAGGTCGGCTACATGAATCATTTTCCTCATCCCATGCCTTCATCGTTAGATCCTAAGCAACTATCCTTTACAATTGCAAAATAGCACATTAGATTTTAGTCAAGCCTTTCCTCTTATGACTTGTTCTATCGAGATTTCATTACTCTTATCAATGGGATCCTTTTATGACTTGCGTAACTATACCACCTGAATATAATACCTTTAGTGAATCCTCAATCAACGCCATCTCCACTTGTTTGTGTATTTCCCATTTCTTATCTATTTTATTATACCTACAATTTCTATCTTAGCAATCTCATTTCTGATATATTCATCTTAAGGGCATTTTGTCCTTTAATAGCCTAACGATTTAAACCATAATACGTATTTGCTATAATCACCCGTTGTGTAGGATTGACCTTTTAAAATTCTTGTAACACTTCAACATTTCATCAAACCGCTCTAATCCAGTGCCTTACAAATGATTCCGTTCTTCCTTCCTTATCAATATTTAAATAGATACCTATACAATCACTTTTGGGACACATGGGAAGTTTTGAGCCAAATATTATTTCAATGTTATATATGAAAAAACTTAGTGGTGCGAAGTGGGATTAGAATTCTTAGAAGAAGAAAGCTAAAACTATTAAAAAAAAATAAAAAATTGTAGCGAATAATATAATTATAGTGAATTGATAATTGAAAAAATGTATAGGTAAAATAATCTCCTAATCCTAATAGCCCAATGAAGATAAGTAATTAAAATATAAAAAATAAGAAATAAAAAACTAAAAGAATAAAAAGTCCTAATCTAACAAAAAGTAAAATCGTACTACAACAATAAATAATTCATATTCTATTTTGTAATAGAATTGTCCAACATCAATCTCTCTCAATTAAAAAATCTCGTTCTCAAGTTTGGTAGAAGAAGTGAAAATTAAGCAATTATGAGGAAAATACTCAAAAAATTCTGCAATTACTAATATCGAAAAATTGTCCATCCCTTGATATGTTCAATAAACGACGTTATATTCTTAGCTGCATTGTTTGAAGTCAACTTTGCTCCTACCTTGCTTATTTTATTTTTCTCATCACTGACACTTCCTACTTGATATTCCTTCGGAAAGGAAGCACGGTTCAATTTCTCATCCTTGAATCCACTCTTGGTAAAGGCCAGTAGTGCTATCTTCAATTCTTCATATTTCTCATCTTATGCTATAATGTCTAGGCATGCCTTCTTCAATACAAAAAAATAGTACGAGAACTCAAATGCATTCCATTACTATTTTCCTCGTGCTTATGCAATGCTTTATCATTGGAAGAGTCAAGGAAACTTTTATTCTCAATTTTGACAAACCTCACCTTTGACTTCTTTATAATTAGGCGCTAACTCAGACATGATGTCCATAATTGCAACTTCACAGGAATGTTTTGCAACTTGAAGTTGATTCTTAGCCCCTGTTTGACCCCATTTCTTAAAACTCATTTTCTCCAAATTCGTTTTTAACCGCACATTTCATAGGACCCGCATCTTTTACAACTTTTATCAATTTTTCAACCACACATTTTATTAACTTTTATCAAAATTTAATAAAAATCTAATTTTTATCCAAATCAAACAGAAGCTTATTGTTAACTTCTACGTCACTGGAATAAAAAAGATTCTGATTCTCACCTTATACGTGCTTCTCTATTGCGGTATCATGACCAGTAGCATCTTGCTCTTCTTTAATATCCCATTGGGTTGGGTTCAATTAGAGGAATTCGAGCATTGGGTTCGGGCCATGTGTTCTTCCTTCTATAGTTGTAGTTGCTTGTTGTCCGACGGAAGCTTATTGGGATCTGAGTTACCATGAGTGTTATTATGACATGTCGAACCTGGTTGTTGTCTCCGAGGTTTGCACTTGCATCTGACTTCAGCGATGAACGCAGTTAACATTTATTGGCCATCGTTAAAGGTTTTCTCTAGCCCGTCAAGTTGTTGCGATGTTTGTAAACCTTTGTTCATCATCGGTGGCTCAGACTCCACAATCCCGTCCTTAGTCATCTGGTCAGGTAAATATCATTGCTCTGATATCAATTTTGGTGCGGAAGCAGAATGAAAATTTTTGAAACAAAAAGAGAGTTACAAAATTTGAAAGGTTGTAGAGAATATTTTTATTGTAACGAATTGATGATTGAAAAAGTATACAAAGTTTTGCTTATATAGCTAATCATAGTAGCTTAAGGAAGATAAGTATTAAAACTTAAAAAATAAGTAATCAAAAACCTAAAAGAATAAGGAGTCATAATCTAACAAGAAACAAAATCCTACTACAAGAAGAAATAATTCATATCCTGTTTGGAATTGTCTTACATCTCTTGTATTCCATTCTTCGTTTGTTAGATCATATATAGACTCCGGAATCCCTCTTTCTGCTTTTGCAAGGAAGTTTCTACAGAATTTTTAATATTTTGGCCTTTCTTTGCAGATTTCAGCTGGGTCAAAGACAGTTCTTGCTATTGGACCTGGTATGCTCCTGTCTTGGCACACTTTTGTTGTTTTTCCATTAAATTTTTTCTTTCATTTGTTAGCACCATGTATCTAGTTCTGTAGATTGCAGTCAAATTTGGCTTAGCATTAAAAAAAAAAAGTTTTATTGAAAACCTCCATCTTTCTCATCTTAGGATGGAACATTTTCAAGATGGGTGTGTCTGAGTTTACATTTCTTGAAATACTCTTGGATAAGTGTCTTAATCCTCTTTCATCCATAAGCAAATAATTGTTGATTTCATTTGTTCACATTATTGTTATCTTTCGGGGAAACTCTTATGGAGGCCAAGTATCAGTACTAAGCACTATTAACTCTTTCGGTGTATATGTAATCTTCCCACCATGCAGTCGAGAGATAGAGAATATGGAAATACCATAACGCTGTGATACTTTATTCAGCGACTTCAAACATTACATATGATAAATGAATTGAAATGAAAGATTAGAATTAATAGAACCAACCAAGTGCACTCCTTTTCCTTTTTCTTCTTCTTATTTTTTTATTTAATTAGTTGCACAGTACTTAGATAAAAGACCGCTCGCTTAGCAACGGGTGTTAATGGATAAATCTCACGTTGAATAAATATAGTTTGGGTCACTCCTCTTAATAAGGTTGATCTTTTAATATAAAATTCAAATCTTAATATGGCATCTAAACCCATTAAGCTTAAACGAGTAATTCAATTACATTAAGACTCAAAACAAATTCATGAATTCTAAGATTGGTGTTCTTAAACGAGCTGCTATTTGTGGGGGCATATTAAGGAATAAATCCAACATCAAATAAAGTTTAATTGAATTACTCCTCTTAATAAAGCTGAGTTTTTAATATAAAATTCGAAATCTTAATAATAGGCATAAGCCTATGCTAATTGACTCGGTGACATCCATGCACCGAGTCATCAAATGATGCATGTCAAGAAGGGGGAGAACCAGGAACCTTTTTAACAGCACAGGAGTTACATCTTCAAGTCCATGAGAACCAATAACAGAAGTGAAACAATTCATCCCGAGATTCCGTCATATTTGAAGCTCTCAAAATTACCTTTAGCCTTTCCCATATTCTATGTATCAGCACACTCAAATCAGAGAAGGGACTGATAGATGCAGTTCATTTTTAATTCATATGATTTGCTAATCACATGATTGTAGTAAAATATTCATGTCAATTTCTTGATTTAACAGGGAATAAATCCATAGTGGATTCAGTAACGGGGAAGTTGCGCCTGCTTTGATGACACTGAAGTCATTCTTTCAAGGTTATGGCTTATATACCATTGTCAACGATTATGAATTCTCTTGCTGTTTCTCATAGAGTACAGACAGACAATTACTGAAACTTGTCGAGGTTATTGTACTAAAACTTGTCAAGGTTATTGTACTATTATCAAGACGGAAAAATATCTTTCCTTAGAGACCCTGAACATCGTAAGATATTACAAGATACTGTTTTGAATCATAGGAGAAGTCGAATTACATGTTTTAATTACTTTATGAGATTTCCTTTCTATCTGTTAGGTTTCAGTTGTGATTGTTTTCTGTTTAGCAAAATGTTAACTGTTGAAGTTGGTTTGAGAAGAATGGGGAAGATGAAAGAGGAATATTGTGACTATAAGCACACGTTTGGTGTTCAACTCTCCCTTCGCCCATGCAAATAGCCTACCTTAGAGAAAACACACACACACACACACACACACACACACACACACACACACACACAAGATTTTGGACCAAATTGTCCTTGCTATTATTGCACTAGGTTTATTATCCATATGAAATTAATAAACGGTTTATTATCCATATGAAATTATTGCACTAGGTTTATCATTGCACTAGGTCTATTTTCGATATCTGTTAGATCTTTGAAAATGCATACACCCATAGTCTATTAAACGGTACATGGTATATAGTTGTAGATAAGACACTGTAGTATAATTAATAAGATTTTAAGTTATTTGTCTTATTTATCGCTTTTGAATACTATTTAACCTTAGTTACTATTCTTGCAATGCTAGATTCAAGAATCGACTCGCACATTTTGTACCTCAAATAAAGTATGGATGAAAGAGTATCTTTGGACGGTAAAATTGTAAATAGACCTTTATATGTCGAGCCACCCTTCGTTTCTAGCATGCTCAAAATTATAGTGGATTGGCAAGCATGGCGGACCTAGGGGGGTCCTGGGGCAAGTGCCTCCCCCAAACTTTTGAGATTTTTTTTTTTTTTTTTTAATGAAATCGTGTTTGGTATCGATTGAAATCTAAATTTTAATTTAAATCAAAGTTAACAATTAATTTTAATAATATATTTCATAAAATTTATAATTGTTTAACTTTTATTAAAATTTATTAAAAATTTGATTTTAATTTTTTTTTTTTTTAATGAAATCGTGTTTGGTATCGATTGAAATCTAAATTTTAATCTAAATCAAAGTTAACAATTAATTTTAGTAACATTTTTCATGGAATCCACAACTTTTTAATTTTTATCAAAATTTACTAAAAATTTGATTTTAATCTCTATCAAACAGGGGCAAAATCACAATAAATTTGAATTTCGATAACATGCTAATTTTAAAAATTTTCCGACGATCGCACGCTAATCGAATATACAAATTGCTTATGTCATCTCAAAGCTTATTTCGAGAATTATATTATGGGCATATCGAATAGTCCAAACAGATATCGAAAATAGTTAAAAATACGTTAAACGTGAGTCTTAAAAAAAGACGTCTAACTCGCATTTTTTTTAAAAAAAAATTCAATTATTTCATTAACATTTATTATTTTTGCGATACAAATTTCTCAATGTAATTTTCATCATTTTATTAGGAAATTTTCAAAAAAATTCGAAATTTTACATCCAAAAAAGTCATATCCCATTTCAAGAACTACATTATGAACATATCAAATAGTTCAAACATATATCGAAAATAGTTAAAAATACGTTAAACGTGAGCCTTTAAAAAGACGTCTAACTCGCATTTTTTTTAAAAAAAAATTCAATTATTTCATTAACATTTATTATTTTTGCGATACAAATTTCTCAATGTAATTTTCATCATTTTATTAGCAAATTTTATATGGAATATGATATCAAAAATTTTCGAAATTTTACATCCGAAAAAGTCATATCCCATGTAAATTTTCGGATGTAAAATTACATAGGGTATGGATTTTTTGGACATAAATTTTCGATTGTAAAATTTCTCTCAATTTATTTGCAAGTTCGATTGTGCTTCCTAACTTTTAAGGTTTGCGTCCGATTTGCGTCCGCCCCTATTGGCAAGGCTCGGGTTTTGCTAGATTTACAAGCCTTTTCTTTGACACCATACTTCTAAAGTTGAGCCTAGCATGACTAACCTATAAAGACAAGGGAAGCAAATCGCGCTTTTTTTCATGTGATGGACATATTTTTTGCATATTGTCAAATAGATGTCTTCTTTATCAAGCTCATATTTGACAACCAATATTTTGAAAATAGAGTTTTGAATGGTGATTTTTACGAGAATATGTGATTAGAAAGTAGGAAAAACTTTTTGATTTACGTGCAGACTATTTTATTGTGTGAATGTGAGTTTAAAAATGAGTATGTAGAAAAAAAGTTTGAAATTAATAATTGTCAAACATGTGTTAATTAACTATAATTACTACTCTAAATCACATGTAACATGAACCTAAAGGTTGAACAGTCTCAAGTTATTACAACAAGTAGGTAAAAAAAGAGAATATAAAAGAAGATATCAAATGATAGTAGGTCTGGACGTCAAGTGGATCGGACCGTGTATTTCAATAATCGGAACCATCTATTACGTTTCGAATATTTTGTAAATATGATAGTAGACTTGGATTGTACTTTTTTAAAGCCTAACACATACTACTAATTAGACTTTTTTTTTTCCCTATTGCCAAAGAGTTGTCTTCTTCATTAAGCCCCTATTTGTCTACCATTATTTCAAAAAAATGTTTGCTATAGTAAGATTCACCCAATAAAATATTCTACACACAACCAATAAAATTATTTTAATTTTCAACTACACTTTCTCCAAAAAATACTATTCATTACTCTGTTTTTCTCTCAATGATGGGAGACAAAAACACCCTAAGTAATGTCTAAAATTAGTGTCTTAACTCGAAACCACAAGTAAGATCTAATGTTAAAGGTTGAACATTCTAACTCTTGTTGCTTCTTTGACTTGTGTCTTGAAGCAATCAAAACCACAATCTTGTACATTCTGTATCTAGGGTAGTTGCAGTCTTGTCTAACATATTTGTTCATAATATTTGATGACATCGTACGAGATAACGAAGGAGACGATGGATGGGAAGAGACTATAAAAGAATATGTTAGATCACAGCCAATTCCTTCTCATACAATATTGAACAACACTGCAAAAACGAGGGACGAGAAAAGATAATTTGCCCTAATGTAAAGTCACCATGTTAGGATAAGAACATAAAGGAAGAGGCCATGTCATAGTCGACAAAGGTGCTAGTGTAATGGAGACAGATCCTTTATAAAGAACATGGAAATATCCCCTCATGCATGGGAGCCCATTATATTCACATAAATCTTGAGACACAATGTCTTCAAGGACACTTACAATGCACTAGTGGGTACTTGAAAACTTCAATATTTTTTAATATATTTTGTTAAGAGTAAAGTTGAAGATATATATAGATCTATAGATACATATCATGAATATATCTTTCAATATTCAACTTTATAATTTATAATGATTCTTGATGAAGCTACAATTTTCTATTTCGTACGAGATAACTATTTAGGGTTATCCTCGTTAGGGATGACAACGGGGCGGGGCCCCTACCCCGCCCCGCCACTCCCAAGCTTCACCCCGCCCCGCCGTAGACGGGGCGGGGCGGGCTACAGGACCGTTTCCCTGCCCCGTTTATTTTTTTTATAATTTTTTTTTCCCTAAAAAATTTCAAATTATACAGTTAAGGAAAAAGATAACTCTACTTCCAAAAAATAATTTTTCATCAAATTTAAGAACATAAATCTATAACTCTACTTCCAAAAAATATTTGTTCATCATGTATTCTAGCATGGATACTTTTTTATTAATGGTTCACGGGACGAGTCTCCGCCCCGCCCCAAGACCCGAGATGGGGCGCCCCTCCTCGCCCCGCCCCGCCAACCCGTTCGGGGCGGGGCACCGTCGGGGTGGGGCGGGGCGGTTTTTTTTGCCATCTCTAATCCTCGTGGTGCGGTAGGATACACATGTTCATTAATTGTATAAATGACATCGATAGCATGCGATAAATTCTTTGATTGGTACAATGTAATATGTATGTACTCTTTTTTGGCGTTTTAATTTTTATTCTATGTTTAACGATGTAAAATTCGAATTTTAATTTACTGAGATCATAAAATGATACAAATGAGTGGATAAGTGGGTCGTGCAAAAAAGATAAAATTAACATTCGACTTTAACTTTCAAATTTTAAAGAGATTATAATGTAAAACAAACAAGTACATTACTTAGTAAATCATTAAGCTCGATCAAACACTCATGAGGTCATATATTTACATAAACAACCGCGATAACCTAAGTTTTTATTCACAATAAATTTGAAATCGACTATATGTATCGTTTTTATCTAACCCGTCCGATTAATTCATCACTTGTAAATAAAAAGAAATGAAAAAGATTGAAAAGGCTGATAAAAAAGAATAATACATGAGAGGCATGCATGTGATTACTGCTAAGATGCAGCAGTTTATAAATTATTATTTCCCAAAATAAGTTGATTATTCATGATCCACCACTACTTTTGCTGTTCTCTCTGTTATTTTAATTTCATCACAGTCCATTTATTGCAGTTATTAATTATTTAATTTCTTGGGACATACTTCTGTTTCACAACTTTTTTAAATATATGCAAATGTTATTAAATTATTATTATGGAAAAATAATTAATTAAGATGGGAATCTGATTAATTAAAAATCAATTAAGTTGCAGGTGTATGGATCAGAGATGCATGGGAACACAGTACTAGCTAATAGCATCTTCACAGTGGGAAAAAAAAAAGTAGAATTCCCATAGAATATGCCATTGGAATACTTTTTTTTGGTCGGAAACTATTATCGACCGGACTTTCGTGAATCTATTTAACGACTTGAAATTTCATCGGTCGAAGTTTTTACCGATGAATTGTTGCTCTTTAGGGACAGAAATTTTCGTTATATCTCCGAGCCTATTCATAAACGAATTTAGAAAATTATTTTATAAAATCGTACGAGGTATTCTCAAATTTTGGAAAGAAAAAACCCTTCTTATATCTCTCATCCTTAATCATATTCAATTCTAATGAATCCAGATACAGTTCTGAAGCTGTATTGAAAATGGAACAAAGTTTTAGACTGATTCTCACATGGTACTGTTTATGAAAAAGTAGGCATCCCTTTTTATTTTTATTCTTCTATTTCTTGCGACCAATGCACGAGCATATGGTAGAAAAAAGATTAGTAACAAACACTTAAAAAATTTAATTATAAAGGAGCAGAAAACTATGTAAAAAACCACATTGGAAAAGAAAATTTTGTATTCTCCAGTAAACATTCTCTGGAAAATTTTGGGAAATTGCAAGTTGCCCTAACAGTTTCCTATATATATATTATATAAATATAATTTATGAGATAAAATTGTGAACGATCCAAATCAAAGTTGCAATCAAGTCGACTACATTAAAATTAACTTGTAGTTGGAGGAAGGCCCACGTATAATATTCATGTCTAGTATCGAATGTTGGTAATTATACGAGCAAAAAGAACATTTGAGAACTAAAGTCCACGAATCGTAATTTTTTAGTCTCCCTTCAAGCTTTTTCCATACAACTTGTAATAAAATATAGCGAAGATTAAAAAAAAAAAAAAAAAGTGGAATGACGAAAATGGATTCAAGAATTTGTCATAATATTAGCAAAAATCAAACTTCAAATTAAAGGACATTACATTCCATCCTCTATTTTTATTTTTCTTGCTGGGATAAATTAGAAGAAAGAAAACTACTAAAAATTCATAAGTGGGAAACAATTTATCCTAGGAAATTAGTTAACTAGAATAAAATTTGCGAAAGTCTCTACTTACTCTAGTAGTCTATCTAAATCAGCTGCCCGTAGTCGGGCCTGATAGATTGATGAATCAAGTAATCGTCACCGTTGGATACATCAAACATAATGTTTTGATGAAGAAATTGTTGGTGTTGATGAGCCCTCATGAGTTCCTTTTGTCTCCTCAGCTCCAAAACTTTCCTATGTGAATTGGAATGCTTAGTGAGCACAAATGTCGGGCTTGCTGCGGGCCTGTACTCGGGGACGAGCCGGCCTGACTTGTAACGCACTCCACATGCATTACAAAGTGTTTTTGGACCCATAGGCCCGGTCCGCCACTGAGGTGTCTTATCGGTGGCGCAGTGGAGGCACTTCCGCCCCTCACAGTCATTTTCAGTGGTTGAAGTGTCGACGGAACCTTCTTTCTTCTTCGCCACTGCCTTCATTGTTTTCTTGCCGGAGTTCGTGGCAATATCAGACTCCGATGAGGCTGGCATTGCCGGGACACTAGAAACTGGCGTTGGTGACAGGACTGAAAGACGGGACGTCCAGTAGCCAGGGGCGGCGCGTGAGCGCTTGCTGCGTGCCTTGGCGGGGACTGGCATTTCAGGCCTAAGCATTGGGGTGGTGTCGATAGTAGTGGTGGTGGTTTTTGGATGAAATTGGTATAGGCGAGTTTCAGAAGCTTCATCAGTTCGGGCCTTCATGCCTAGTATTAGCTGCAGCCTCTGAAAATCCTCACTTGAAAATGATTCCT